>JASDQU010378950.1:0-11267 GCA_032191745.1 Picea mariana | reverse complement strand
TGGAGGTTCTATTTGGGAATAAAGAATATTGTGAATATTTCATGCAGGAGGTCGAAGAGATAGAGCCATAAGAGAAGCCATCAAAAGATCAAGTCTCTTATTATGAAGAGTCTTCTACAAAAGTATTTGTAGAAATTTGTATTCCATTAATTGAAGATGATGTCTACTCCATTTCAGATTTATTTTCTGAAATTCATGTGGAAGATATATGGCATGCATCTCAGAAGTCACATGCAGACACTTTTCCATGCGTAATGCATGCATCTGAGGAGACAAAAAGAGAGAAGCACACATTAGACTCAATTCTGATATTTTCTGAGAAATATTTGTAGAAACAAATTGGATATTTGAATTCCTCTCCGAAAATATCCAATTTAAAAAAAAAATCATCCGAAATGGAGCCCGGAAAGTGAAGTTATGATTATTTTAAAATCAAAAAAAATCCAGCATTTTTCTGGAAACGGTCGCACGGTTTTTAAAATTTCATCCAAAATTTATTTGGATATTATTCATTACAAGAAGATAAAGTGGATATATGTGGAAATATCAATGATGCATATACTTCATCAGATCCATGCAGACATCTACATCTTCAACAAAATCTTCAAAGAGCACAAACTTGCGCAGTTGCGAGGTCTTCTTGGAGTGAAGGACATAGTTGCTTAACAACTACCTTTTGTTCCTTATCATTTTTTATTTTATGCATTGTAATTTGAGGGAGGGTTTTGTTCCCATGAGGTTCTCCCTCTTTCCTCGTTTAGTTCAGTGTATCTTTTGTATTTGAGTACCTAACATGGCCTCGTAGCCGGGACCCATTCTTTATTTTCACCATAATGATGTTCAAGGGGGGTGTTGGAGTTACTTCACACACACCTGGGATTTATTTTTCCTAAGGTTATTCCTTGTTTATTAGTCATAATTAGTCATTATCTAGTCTCCTATATTTTAGGGGAGAATATTCTACCTAGAGAATATTCTCTTTCAGTTGACAATTCAGTTTGACTAGTTGAGTTGAGTTTAGATGTTGCATTGGTTTTGTCACCAAGCAACATTGGGATCATCACCAACTCACTACTCTTTGTTCAGTCAATTAACTAAAGACTAGTTGACTAGTTAACTCAGCTAGGTGGCAGTTCACTCTCGTAACTGCCTAAGAGACTAGACTAGGTGGAAGTTTACTCTTGTAACTGTTGGTGTGTGTCTAGATCAATCTAGACCACCACTATGGCTCATTAGTTACTCATTTATTCTATATATATTGTAAATTATTCACTCGTTGAGTGTGAAATATAGTTAATGAGAATTCTTCCATTCTTTTTATCTTGCTTCTTCTTTCTCAATTTCTCTTTGCAAATGTGTGTAGTATTTTCTAGCTAGATCTATTCTGTGCAGGTTCAACACATTTACAAAGGTGGCATGAGAACTAGGAACATGTTCCTTCAATGAAAAAAATAAAATCGTTTTTGGTGAGCCATCTAATTTGTGTGGTATCGCTTCAACCCCTAAACCACTCGATATGTAGGATTACAGACGTGGGTTGTCCACTCGTCCAAACCTTAGTTTGAAATGGAGAAAATTGACTGAGCCTCTATTTTGTGACAAGTTGGTTGATTTATCATTAAAATGGTGTCATATATTTTGAGCATTTATAGATCTACTATTCATAAACATATCCATTAGATTTATTAAACATGTCTATATACTCTTTCAAGGGTTGAACCCCAATCATAGTTCTACATCTATCGAAGTGTGGTATCACCACACATATTTGTAGATCTATCACAAAATAAAATTGTAATGCTAATCTATCAAGCATATACATTTTTGTTCTATCAAGCATATACAAGACTATCCTTATTCAATAATCCAGGTTTTGTTTTACATTCACCATGTATAGATTGCATTTACAGGGTCATAGGGAAAGGTAGAGAAGAACTCTATATATATATTTAAAATGTAATGTAATTGTAAAAGGGATGTGCATACATAGGGGATTGATAGAAAGACAGAGGAGAAATAGTTTTATTGAAAATCTTATATGAAGAGGATAACCATGATGGGTATTTGACAATTCTGAGATTGTAACTCTTACCTGAATGATGACTGAAAATGTTGTGGTTGTTTAAATTATGTACCAATTGTGATTTTAGTATTGTAGCTTCTTCACTATGATTTTCCAACCAAGTGGCCCCCCTTGATTGGAAATGCATTGTGTTGTATTGGTTAGCTAGTTAATTTAAGTCTTGCATAATAGATTTAATTCTATCATTCTAATTTGCACATTTAGTTGCATTTCATTTCATCGATTGGTTTACCATTGTTTTCTTAGATTGTTTTTATTTCTTTCATTACTCTATGTTGTTTAAGTATGTTGCCAGAGATCTCAATCATTTTTTAACATGAGAATCCTAATAAGGTTTAGGCTATGGGAATTGGACCTACGATATCGAGTACTTTGGGATTTTACTCTTGATTGTATGTTGCTTTTGGTTCATGAATGAATAGGGCTACAAGAATTTGTCTGATTGTTGGGTAAACTAAGTGATTATGATCTAGTCTTGATCCCTAGAACTATCTTATTGGTAGAATAAATTTAATAGGGGTGGTTTAGTGGCCTATTTCTACATATATGTTTATAACATCTCGTAAGTTTACAAACACCATGGTCGATAATTTAATGTCTAGAATTTATACATATAAATTAACCAACAAAGGTTTTTAAAAAAATATAGTTTTTACACAATTGTTGATAGGCCTTTTCTTGATCATCAATGGAGTTTTTCATAGGTTTTTGAAAAATTGTAGTTTTTACCTGATCGTCGGTAGATCTTTTTTCCAATTGTCGATGGATTTTTTCATAGGTTTCCAAAAAAATGTATTTTCTATCCGGTCGCCGATATACCTTTTTTTGAGTCTCCGATGGATTTTTTCAAATATTTTTGAAAAAGTGTAGTTTTTCCTTGATTGTTGATAGACCTTTTCAGCGATCATCAATAGAGTTTTTCGTAGGTTTCCAAAAAAGTGTAGTTTTTCTCCGATTATCAATAGACCTTCTTCATCGATAGGAGAAATATTTAGATTGCTAATGAAGGAAAAAGAGGATTATGACATCGCCGAATTAGGAGATGACAGGTGGACATCATCAGCCACGTTCCATGCCATGTCATCCACATTTCCACATCAACAAAGATGGTAGTTTTTATATAAAAATATTCTAGAGCCAGAAACTTGTTTTGGACATAATAGGAGCATATAAACACAATTGGATGAAATTTAAGAGGTATGTTTGTAGTCACGATGGATAGAAAAGTGTATGTGAGGGCCATGGGCCAATTCTTCTTCAATTCTTTGTAAATTTCCAATGATTAGTTTTCAAAGATCTAGTTCATTCTCAATGATCGACACCCAGATAAAGATCAAAATTTTATAGTCCAAAAAGTAGGCATGAAGTTACCCAGTTGGGATTTTGGCATAATTCAAAAAGGTTTTGTGTGGGAATGCCAAAACATGGGAAAAATCCATTATTCCCAAACACTTTTTAGGGATTTTTGAAATCTTCGGAGGAGGAAATGGGACCCCAGATCACAAATCTGGAAAAACTTAATTACTAAACATTTTATCTACTCATCAATCTGGAAAACTTTGTCTTCATAAAAAAAATTCAGTTTTTTTGTGTTTGGGAGATACCCAGTTTTGGCTGCAAAAATATAAAAGTGCAAAATCGTTAATTCTAGATTTTTACATAATTTTGTTGAATCATCCATTTCCAAATATATAAGTTTTTATGTGTTCAAAATTGATAAAATATGGAGCACACAAGATCAGGACAAGAACTTTGGTAGAAAATACCTGAGGTCATAATCTCTCACACTCACCTTGTATTTATTAAATGATACAAACATATAATACAAGAATGAAACCACCTCAATTTCTCTCACATGGACACCTCACTAGTAGATAAGGTAGGACAAGGGGAAACAAGAATCTAGAAACACACTTAGGATAAAATCTATATCCTAGAATGTGAAATACAAAAGGTGGCATACTAGGACTTCATGTTTATATAAGAGTCAAAATATAACATTCCCCCCCTTAATCATAATTCCAAAAATTTATACCAGCAAGGCATGTGCATATATTGGTACATATACAAGTATTCATGTTGGAACTCATGAGTTGAGCTTTAATGAAGAATTGCCTAAAAACCCGCCAAATAGGGATGTTGAAAACTTTGGAAAATCTCATAGTGTAATCATGTGAGACAAAATGCATGTAATTTTTTCACTGATGTGAGATCCAATATGATATTCATTGGACACTTGGGATAGCCCAAGTTCTGATCTCAAAGTTTTCCAACAAAACCCTCAAACTATCGGCCCTCTTGGTAAACCAAAAGGAAATGTTGAACACAAAGTGCACAACACAGTGTCGCCCAAGATAGCTTACGGGGGACTACAAAAATCAGATGTATGCAGTCAGGGAAGGAATTGGGACTGTGATCTGTTCCTTTTCCTCATCCATCACAGTTATTATCCATTCATTTAAATCTAGTATTCATTCATCAATCAAACTATGCATGCATGATGTCATAATCTAATCTAAACATTCATTATTTAATTGATAAATAACATAACAGTAGAACAACCATTCAGACACATTAACGCAACAATTTTATCTTGGTTCACCCCCCCTAAGGATACGTCCACAAATATTTGTCTCTTCTTCTATTTTATTCATCATTCTTCAAAGTTTGTGTTGGGTGCATTACATTCTTCAAGCTTACAATAAAAAAGTAGGATAGTTTTCATCCATGAGGCAGAATAGACCACAACAGGCTCCACATCCTGTGACCTTTCATCAAAAACTTGCTCACTAGCTTATTGATACCAAAATATTATCTCTTTGATCAACCTCTACTAGAACTCCCTATTCTATTGGATCATAGCCATTAAATTCATATCAAAACCCCTGAACCTAGCATGGCTAGGTTTGTCTTCATGTGCGCCATGTTGTTTTTCCTCGGTTTCATGATTTTCCTCAGTTTCTGGCATGCTACTATTCCTCTATATTCTACATGCCAATTTTCCTCTACGTATGGTGTGCACTCTAAAATAGGATTTTCTACCCAAAATAGGCCTACTCCAACAGGCCCCGAACACTAACATGTGGCATGTCCCAAGCCACTTAGGTGGTGTATGCTCCCTGCATAGCCTTCTCCAAACTATGGAAATTTCTTGCTAGTTCCTCCCCTTTCACTTTCACCTACGCATATTTCTATGTTAGCGCCTCCACCATCTGCGTTGTAACATGCTCTCTCAATGACTCTACCCTCTCTGTATGGACCTGATCCATCCTTGTCTTTTCTTCCTCCAATTCTGCAATTATTTGCACTGCTTTCTCCTGGAGTGGCTCTAATTGGGCCTTCCTTGCCTGCTTATTTATCTGCACAGTCTTTAATTCCATCTGTAGTTTCTTCATCTCCTGTGTGCCTTTCAACCTTTATGTGATACTCATTTCCTTCTGTTGCTGCTTCAACTCTTGAATTGTAGCATTATTTTTTTCCTCTTCCTAGTCCAACTATTGGACCTTCTCATATTCCTCGAGAGTAGTCCATATGTGCACAGTTCTGTCAAAAATTTCTACACTTCCTTGGCTTCCCTTGCAATCTAATTTGACTGTAATGTTGCTTGTTATTCTCTCTCGGTTAAGACCAAAATAGGGTTTGTTAATGTTAGTGTTTCCTTCAATTCCTCTATCTCCTTCATGTACCCCTCGATTGTTTGCGCGATGATCTGGATCTATTCCTCGGTGCTTCTCTCTGCTACCTGCATGATGTTTGGGATCCTTTTGAATACTTCCTTCATTTTCTTCTCGAGGTTATCTCCGCACTGCTTCTCTTCATGTGTATCCATATCGGATTTCTCTACGATGAGTTGTATCATGTTCTTACCATCTCTGGTGACTTTCGGCTCTGTCGCATCCACCCTGGCCCATGACTGTACTTCATGTGTGACACTGACATGCAAATTGTACAACGCCTTCATTGGTATTTTTACTAAAACCAAATCTACATGTGTCAAGTCCTTAAGTGGTGTGTGTGTCATTTCCTCCTCGAACTGTAGCATATATGTTGTAATGCGGAAACTTGGACTTGCCTGCGCTATGATTTGGATTGTTTCTTCATTGCCTTGCGCAGTTTTGTCCCCTACCTCTGTCGATTGCTAGATTATTTATTTTTCTTTATCCTGTGTCTATGTCGCTTGTATCCATTCCAAGACCTGTTTGACCTCTTTCATTTTCTTCATGATTCGTTCCATTTGGTTCTCAGCCTCATCATATTCCTCAGTTGTGCGGTCTTGAACTATCCCTACTACCAATTCAGCATCATCCCCGGTAATTGTGTATTCTGGGATATTCTTATGTGCCTTGGCCTTCTTGCGCGGCCCTCTTATTTGTATGATCATTTTTTTGGGTGGCCCTGTGTTGGTGATTTCTCTCTTATTTCTTCTTGGGCTGACCCAAGTTCAGATCTCAATAGGTTTCCAACAAAACCCAAAAAAACTATCATCCCTCCTGGTACACCAAAAGGCAACGTTGCGCATAGGGTGCACCGCATAGTCTAACTTGAGATAGATTTTATGTGTGACTGCAATACTCAAGTGTTTGAAGTATAGGAATGAGTGGGGATCTAGGATTGTGTTCTTCATTCTTTATGCACTATCCTTTTTAATTATTCAACTACTTCTATTATTTATTCATATTTAACCCTATGCATGCATGTTGATATAGCTAGTTAACCATTCATTCAAAAGATAATGATGAACAAAAAGTAAACATTCATTAACAGTCACACAGAACACAAGTTTTACCATGGTCCACCCCCTCCTGGGGCTATGTCCACAAAGATTTGGCTTCTCTTCTCTTTTATTTATTATGATGCAAAATCTTGTGTTGCACGCATTACATTTTCAATAATACAATTGAGATTGAGGGTAAGAACCCTCTAGGAGTCTGACTAGATCACACCAAGCTCCTCATCCTATGACCCAACCTTCAAACACTACCTTACTAGAATCTTCTACAAGGCTTATTATCGTTTCCAACTTACAAAATTCATAATAATCCACTCTCTCTGTTATGATATTATATCTCTCTATCTCAGACATACACACACCTCCTCCCACCTAGAACTCCTAGGTCCTTATTTATAACATTTCATAGGCTTAGAGTCGTTACAATCCTTGCCTAAAACTCTAACACTATCATGGTTATGTTATTATTTCTGCGTGCCACGTTTCTTTTCCTTCTTTTTCTGCATGTTTCTTTCTGGCCACTTGTTGCATACATTCCAAAATTAGGTATTCCTTTTCAAAAATAGGTCTTTCCCCAAAACAGATCCTTCTTCAAAAATAGGCCTGCGAAAAAAATAGATTGCCTTCTCAAAATAGGCATGTGCCCAACAATCCCCCGCCACTGAAATGTGGCTCATCCCGAGCCACTAAGGTGGTGCATGCTCCCTATACCACCTTTTCCAACTTGTGGAACTATTCTTCTAGTTCCTTTCCTTTTTCCCTCATCTATGCATCTTTATCTGTTAGTGCCTCGACTGTCTGCGTTGTTATATCTTCCTGTAGTATTGTTGTGTCCTCTGAATGTGCATGTGTCATACTCATCTTCTCTTCCTCCAGCTGTGCAATCATATGTGCTTCTTGTTCCTGGAGTGGTTCCAATTGGGTTTGTCTTTCTTTCTTATTTGTCTACGTTGTCTTTAACTCTGTCTACAGAGTCTTCATTTCTTGAGTGCCCTTCAAGTACTCTATAATACTCATTGTTTTTTGTTGTTGTTTTATCTCCTGTATGGTAGCACTTATTTTCTCCTCTTCTTGGTCCTACTATTGGACCTTTCCATCTTCTTCTAAAATGATCCAGATCTGTGTGGTTCTATTGAATAGCTATGTGACTTCCCTCACTTATTTTTTCATCTCCGCTATCTGGAGTGTGGATTGTTGTTCTCTCTATTCTCGAACCTCTAGAGGATTCATAGGTTTAATGTTTTCTTTGAGCTCCTCAATTTCCTGCCTATATCCCTCAATTTTTTTTGAAATAATTTGTATCTTCTCCTCTGCACCCCTCTGGGGCTTGCACGTTATCTGGGATGTGATCATATACCGTTGTGAGCCCCTGTTCTATATTATCCACATGTTCTTTCTCCTCCTCTTTCTCCGAGGTCATTTGGTTGTAGGTGATTTGTAACATTTCGGTGACTCACCTACCCACATCCAAGTTAGTCGCATCTGCACGGGATTTGGATTGCACTTCTTGCATTATGTTGGCCTGGAGTCCATATAGTTCCTTGGTGGGTATCTGTACCACGACAAATTCAATTTTATCAACTTCCCCCATGGGTTTCTGTACAGTCTCATGATCCATTCTGATCATTTGGTGAGTGATTGTGAATCTCTCCCTGCCTTGTACTACCAATTGTATTGTCTCCTCTCCTTATTTCTACACAAGGGGTCGCCATGTCTTTTCTTGTTGCTTCATTGTGGCCTGTGGTACTTATTGACTCCATACTTGTTGTAGAGTTTCATGGACTTCTATGAGCTTGACCATGATCTCTTCTCTTTGTGCCTCTGCAGTACAGACCACCTCTTCCCCCCTGTCTTAGAACTTGTCTATGACTAACTCAATATCATCCTCTGTCACAGTGATGATTAAGTCTTTCATGACATACTTTCTCTTTTTGCATGCCTCTTTTACATGTGTTGGCTTCCTTGTTTTCTGTAAAGGATGGGCCCCACTTATTGTAACCTTTACCCTTTCTTCACCAGCCTGTGATGTATCCCCCTTTATGTTCTGTCGTTGGTTGTATTTCCTTATCGTTATTGTTTTCCTCCTTCGTCTTTTAGGCCCCCTGCTGCTTCCTGATAGTTAATTTTGTGTTGCAGCCTTTCTACTGTTGTCGGCTGGGCTATTTGTTTTTATTGAGGAACCTACTTCAGCCTTTTATTTTGGCTTGGTGGGTTGTGTCACGACTGGATTTTTTGTTGGTTTTGTTACCGAAATATTCCACTACAGTGGCCAGTCTCTGATTATCTAGTCAACTTCTTCCTTGGTGACGCAATATTGCATCTCCAACCATGCCTTCTTTAGATCCCTTGCGGCTTGGATCCACATATGATACCTAGATGCCTTGAACCTAGATATCCCTTATGTTCCATGTATTACCTCCAGAGAAATGCACCACACACTAGTTGTTCATTGTTGTATTTCTTCCATCAACATAGTAAACACGGTGTTGTTTTCTTGTTGATTTTTATTGTCCTTAGCCTGCCAGAGGGAATTATATCTAGTTGCATAGAATTTTCCTTTCCTATCCAGGAAGGCTGGAAAATTTGGCTCCTACCACCCTACAAAGGCTATAATAATGATGATCCAAGAGTAATGGAACTAGGTTCCATTATCCTACGCATCTCTGCAATCAACTAAAAATCTATTCAACAAGTATGGTTCCCAACTGAACATCACTCCTTTTCCACACTGCACAGCTACTGCTATGACTCCTACTGGAGATTCATCTTTTCTACATTTCCTCAAAAAATTGCAATGCATAAGCTTGTTAGCAAACCTCCTTACATTGTCATTAATTTCCTTGAGCACAATGACCCTGTTTTCCCTACCGGTGCCAAACTATGATTTTACCAGCTAGGTGATTTCCTTCTCGCATGCCCTTTTATCCAAGTACTCCTCTAGTTGAATGTCAACTATAGGTAATCCTGTGATCTTGGTGATTAGTTCCACATCTAGTTGTACTGACCTATCCATCCAAGTTATGTTGTTGTGTAATAGGGATACTAATTGTTTGACACAGAGTCCAATGTTTTTACCATTCCCAAAGTGCAGTATATCCAATAGGTTCATTATGCCAAAGTTATACATCCTCGTTATCCACTACATGGGCTCCATTATCAGTTTACCTAGGGGTCCAATTTCCCATGTGTTTTCTAAGTAGGTCTCTTCATCCAAATATGGGAATTTGGTCGCATTGCGCACATCGTGGTTCGAGTACCTAATTTTTGGTACTTTTCCGATCATATCGTCCATAGTGACCACTACATCTGGGAGATATGGAAGTGTGATTTCCGTAGCATCCCACGCCTTTCTATTCTTCCTGATAGCAGATGGGCCTACCTCTGCTATTTTTACATCCTCTTCTTCCCTCTCAGAGTCCAGTAGGTCAGTGATGTTCTCGACCAACACTTATTCTCCGTCATGGCCCTGTCGTTGACCCATTGTTTCATCAGGTTTATCATGTGTTTTAGGATTAGGGTTCGGGATGCCATTCTGGGTCTTGGAACTTTACCCTATTTCCCATTGTGGTGATGTCGATGTTTCCTTTTCAACCCATGTCAAGTTGATTGACTATGTGTCTAACGTAGTGACATATTCAAGATTGACCATGTTATCAATTTGTCTCATTCATTCCTTGTGATGTTTGCCTTGTCGAGTAACCCATACATACTGGCCTGGAGCGCCAAACTTTGGTGGTGTCATCTTCTATCCAATTCACACGCTCGCTTGCTTTTTCATAAATTTCTAGCTAGGGAACGCACTTTGTATCTCGCTATGTGCTCAAAAATCACTAAGTGTTGAACTAACGCATGTTTTCTGCCCTTTATAGAGCCAGTGATAATTGTTTTTCACTTTTTGTTTGCATTTGTGCCAAGTGTAATTTTTCCTACGCATTGTCTTCCAATGTTGTCGCAATGGTTGTTGCGTGCAAATTTTTTTTTTTCACCTTCCTATGGTTCAGTAAACTTCTGCCACTTTTTGCGTTTTTCTTCTTTTTCTATTTCTGTATTCATTTTTTTCTTCTTTTTCCCTTTTTTATTTATTTTTATCATTTTTCTATCCTAATATCTACTACAGTACACTATTTACATGACTTTCTTATTGCGTTGTAACTCTTAAAGGTTAGTAGGTCGACTGTCTCTGTACAGTTTCAATCAACTATCGTTGATCATGCCTTTCAGTTATGTTCCTCCCAAGTCCTTTAGTTGTACATATTGTTAGAAAAACAGGACCGCAGAGAAATAAAATAAAACAAATGCAGAAACAAAACACAGAAGACACACAATACAAGAGAGACACAGATTTACGTGGTTCACCCAGTGTGGGCTACGTCCACTAGAGAAATTGCCAGGTCCTTCCTTTATTATTATCCAGCAAATGAAGGGATACAACCTACAGCAAAACCCGTTGTAACT
>JASDQU010378940.1:0-11267 GCA_032191745.1 Picea mariana | reverse complement strand
GTGTACATACTTCTGGGGTGTAAATACTTCATGGGATATAAACACGGCTGAAAGTAAAAGACCTCTAAATCAGGAAGATAATCAGGCTCCACAACCAACAAGTTTAGCTACATTTAAAGGAATGTTAGTGTCCAATGTTAGCATATTTATGTCTTGGTAATAGGGGTCTAGGATCTAAGAGGATATTCACCTGTTCGCAGGGGAACTTTCCTACAACAAAAATTGGTGACTCCACTGGGGACCAAAGCTTTTAGTTTTGGTTTCTTTCCTTGGTTTTGTCTTAGATTTTGCTCATCTTCAAATCTTTCTTGCTGTATTTTTCTCTTCTAAACATCTATTGTCATTACTGAAGTTGTCTAACAGAGACTATTGATCAAACTTCCTGAGCTTTTCATTTTCTGGGTTGTTCCTTTTCTTTCTCAGAAACCCACGCCATCTCCCTTTACAACCAGAGCCTTGATTTCCTGATTGACACTCCCCTATAGTTCTTTAGGGAGCATTGTAGTGTGCTGATATAACCAGAGCGTCGTTTTTTCTTCATTTTGAAAAATTGTTGACCAACTTGGTACTGGATGTGATTTTTGGGTATTTATTTTTAACTTAGGACATGTTTTGTCAGTTTGTGTCTTATGTCAGACCTGCAACTTACTTCTTTTAATACTTTTGATATTTTATTGGATTTTATTATATTTCCTTGTCCCATCGAACAAGTAGTCAATCATGTTGCTATGTGAGTACAAATCCAACATAACACGGGAGTCATAACGCCTAATCATACACAAGGTACTTTGATCGTTACTCCCACCACTACACCTTTTCAAAATATAGCTCCTTATGTTCCACAAAATCATGTTGGAACACCTATACATCACTGAATGCAGAACCCTGCCATACACAAACAATCAATTGCGGGACAAATCTCGACTGGGGGGTAACCATTATATAGTGGGCTTGTCCCTACTAGGGGAAAACCCCCTTTTACAGGTCAAACCCCAGTTGTCACTCAAACTATGGTAGGGGGACAACCCCCTTTTGCTAGAAACCCTTCATAATCTCGGGGAGCATCCCAAGGAGGTATGTTTCACAAACCTTATCAAGGAGGTCCATCATACTCTAACCCATAAGGAGGAGTACCAAATATCGTTCCTTCTGGATTATATTTTGGACAAACTTATCCGGGTGTCCCGAATCCCACTTAGGTTCCTCAAGGACAACAATATTATCCTCCCTAAGGGTCAACTGTATACCCTCTGCAAGGACAAACTGTTTATCCTCCACAAACTAATCAAATGACCTATCCTCCCCATAACCAACCGGGTTTCCATCCTTTCGTGAACATTCCTCAACAACAATTGAATCCTACCTATACCGACCAACAATATCCGTATATGGGAGGGCCTATTGGTTACAATTATCCACCTCAACTAGTTTATGGCCCTATTGGTGTCCCCATGCCACACCAGTATCACCCTCAGCTTAACCGAAAACTATCGTTCCTAGCCACGCTGGATCTATTAAACTTATCTTAGTCGACAAATGATCCCATACTAAATTTTCCTTTCTGGCCGGAAATTCCTACTAAATTACCTTTTGACATCCCCAAATTTGATAGTAAACCTGGTGAATACCCGAACAACCATGTTATGACATTTCATCTATGGTGTTCATAAAACTCACTGATGGATGATTCTATCTGGTTGCGTCTTTCCAATGCACACTCACGGGCTCATAAGCCAGATGGTACATTAAACTCCAACGTGGTACCTTTCAACTGGTACCCATCCGTTACGAGACTGGTACATAATTCTTGACTTCACTTCATCAAACAAACTCTATACATATCTCTGATCACATTCATGAGTGGGGACGATGACGAAGGTTGATCAAAGCAACCATTCCTGACCAATTATTGGCAGAATGGTTTACTAAATCTCTTTTACCCCTAATTTCTTGTGACGTCGCCATGGGTGGTGTTGTCACTGAAGAAGAAGCCATTGCTTGCACTCAGTACCTAGATTTGGTTTATTCCCAATCTGGTACGTTGTATGATTTGATACCAAATGCTCCTTGCATGTCTACCGATCCATCCAAACCATCTTCCATGGCTCATGCAGATGGAATTATCGGTGCTGTAAAAACCCAATCTTCATCACAATCAGTTGGCTCGGCTAATTGCTCCATTTTGGCACCCATCACCGGTTCAACCTCACTCTCCTCTACCCCCCCGACTCAAATCTATGAGGTGAATGCAATCCAATCTGCCTATTCACAACAATCTGGAGGAAAAAATAAAATGAAAAATAAACCCAAAAAGAATAATAATAATGAAAATACAAAAACACAAACTCCACCGCCTGCTCCTGAAAAACAACCACAGTGAAAACCGAAATTTCTGTGTTTCATTTGTGGTGGTGAGTTCATCCATTTGTACAACCATGACCTTTGGAGTTCACCGCAAAGCATCTTCCCGTGAGATATTTCACCATAAGGGGACCACTTTGGAGTTCATCCATTTGTACAACCATGAAAAGACAATAATGAGTCATCTTTACATCAATCCAACTATAACTCATTAATCCATCTTCATCTATGCATACGACTATGACTCCTCTTGAGATCAATCCATTGACATCAAGGTCAATACATGATCCATAAATCAAGTTCAATACATGATCCATTAATCACTACATCAATATACTATGACAAGACATTGTTCCTTTGACATCAATCCTTTGGCATCAATGACAACATGATCCAACAATCTCCCCCTTTGGCATTGATGGCAATACCAACATTGAGGTCAACATCAATCATTGATTGCAACATTTAGACAATTCATTTCTCTACATCAATAGGCATCTCAATCACATCAATGTGACTATCTCTCCCCCTTTGACATCAATGGAAAAGGGTCATTATCCCCTTGGGGCTGCTCTCCCTGCCTAAACTCTCCTTGGGGCTACTCCCCCTGTCTGAATGCCTTTGATCTTCCTCTAAATAATCTCTCCCCTTTTGAACAAGGGATATCACTATGATGTAATGCTGAAGATATATAGCTCATGCTCCCCCTGTGACCATCGCTCCCCTTGGAACTATGACTATGTGCTCTTTCTCCAAGTATAGGTCTCTTTTTCAAGTATTTATCTTTGCATCTGATAAATCTCTCCTCCTGAAATCATGGGAAGAAGAATGACTCCCCCTATGTGTATATCTCCCCCTATCTTCTCTACAATATGAACAATATGCTACCACTGCAATATGCAAATGCTACTGCTCAACCAGAACATAGATCGACTACTCTTTTTATGACGATCCTTGGACCTGTCCATGCATCAAACTCATTCCATACCATACATTATGAAGCAAAAGATAAAACATCAACCAAGTACATCTTGTGCCAACCATTCACAATAACCATGTACATCAACCATGTACATCAATACCATATCATATGCCATAATATATCATCAATGGAGTGCATCAACCATATGCCTCTACCAACATGCCAACCATGTGCCTCAAACAAGTGTCATATCATTCATGATATGCCTCTACCAAGAACCAAGTGCCACAACATGTATCTTAATCAATGAAGTGTTTTAACTATATCATCCATACATCAACAAGTATGTATGCCAACATGTAATCATGAAAACCTGCAAAAAACCATGTCAGACCCTGCAACATAGAGTTATACCATCATACCATGCTGCAAATCATATGCAAAGCCCTTTTCCCAAGGCTTTTTACCACAGATATGCGGCATGTTGCACAGACATCTCGTGTATGTACGCGACCTATTCACAGGTTAGCTTGCATATGTACGCGATTGTTACCATTGTAACCCACGTATGCTTCTGAAGATGACAAACTTGAGCTTCCCTTAAGGCTGTCATTTTGTTCTGACTATTCAGTTTTCTTCACCCACTTCTGAAGGTGTCCGAACTTTTCATAACTTAAGCTTTGAGCTTCCATATTTTCAAAAATATATTCCTTCCTAACTTCATGCCTTCTTCTAGTCATGCTATATGAAGTCCTCATCATGGAATTTCTTCTTGTGTTCCAACAATCCTGGGATTTGAGGCCAAATCCACTACAGTTGTAGCATCTCATGGTGTGATAATGAGAAGCAATATGTCCTACTTGATTACATCTCCAACACCTTAGGGTGTTATGAAATCTTTCACTATATTTCCTCGCATAATATCTGCATTCCAAAGCTTTGTGACCATATTCATTACATGAGTAACATTGACCATGAAAAACATTTTCATACCTTTGCTTTGATGTCCATCTTGAAGGTGTCTCTCTTCTTTGAGGTGTAAAGATGGCTTCTTGATGTCTTCCTTGCTTTGTTCTTTTGAAAATTTCCTTGCCTTGTGTAGATGATTGACTTGCAACATTATTTCCATCCTTTGTTATTGAGGGACTTACCGCATGCTTCTTTGAAGTGCTTGCTTCAACATGTGTAGCTTATTTCTTGTATCCAAGACCTGATTTATCATTTGGTGATCTTTGACTATCCAAGATCTCATTCAATATTGTTGAGCTATTCAAGAATTTGTTTGACTTCTCTACTTTCTTTCTAAGATCAACAACTTCAACTTCCAACTTATGACATGACTCTTCCTTTTCATTTACTTGATTCTTTAGTAATTCCTCTACCCTTTTGGCTTCTTCAATTTGGGTCTTGAGATGGAAATTAACTTCAAGACTTTTGCTAATCTCATCATCTAGCTTCTTATTCTATGCTATTTCATTATTTAGTATTCTGATCTCTTCTTCTTTTTCTTTTAATTGAGTCTTTTTACTTTCTTCTTGTTCCTTGAGAATTTCCTTTAACTTCAATATATGCCTTTGATTCTTTTTAAGAAACCTTTTAGTGTTATCAGAAAGATAGATATATTCTATGTAACAATGGTCATAGTTGTATTCAAATAGACCCCATCCAAATTTCCTTTTAAGCTCTGATAGTTCTTCTTCTACTTCTTCCATGGGATAACTATCATTTGATTCTACACATACTATCTCTAGATTTTGTTCTTCACTTGTAGAGAAATATTCAACATCATCACATTTTGAAATATTGCAATCAGGGGTTTTGGGAGATTCTTTACCTTCATTATTCTTGATGGAGTTGTCTTTAGTGTCTTCCTTCTTGCTTTGGTATGTCTCCTCTAGATTTAGCCGTAGATCCTTGGTGGAAGTGCATTGTCCCATGCTCTCTTTGATAGAACTTGAGAGTCCACTAAGAATGGTATTGAGAGCCAATGCATCATTCTTCTTTTCTTCCCTTTGAGCAAAAAATTTTGACTTGTTCTTCAAAGGAACTGATCCACCAATAGCTTCTTTCCAAACACCTGCTCCTATTTCCTTCAAGTGCACTTTCATTTATATTCTCCATGTAGAAAAAAATTCCTCATCAAGGATTGGAACTTCATCATCCATTTGTGTGTCCATGGATCTCCTCCAAGCTTGTTAAGGCTTATAATGAAGGCCCACTCTGATACCAATTGTTGGACACACCGACCACACTGAGAGGGGGGGTGAATCAGTGTAGGGATATTTTTCAAACTTCCCTTCACAAAACTTATTAGCTAGCAATCACCAATTACTCAACACTCATTACTGTCATTTATAATCAATTATATGTGAACATATATCAGCAACATATAACAACAATATATATCATCAATAATTCATCACCACAAGGAACACAAAGAACACAAGATGTATGTACAATTTTCTTTTTATTACGGACTACAATCCTTGGGTTATCAGCAACAACTGAATAGAGTTACAACTCCACAAGAGCACCAACTCTACAATGTAAGACTCAACTTACACAACTCAACACCAATTGAGAAGATGAATCAATCATCAACAGATACCAATCCGTCAACAGATACATGACATGTCAGTAGTGAAACAAACATATGTACTACAACCTACATATGCCTTAGGGTTTTCTCTCTATGAAAAACTCAAATCCTCTGTAGCCTTCAGTCACATCCACTTCTATATTTCACTATCCAATCTGTACCATAACTAATATCAACACATCTATGCTCTCCAACAACTTACTCATGCTCCTCAGCCATACAATATGAATGTTACTTAGTCATGTATAAGCAACCAATATACTATGGCAATCATATCAGTACCAAATTATAAGAGTGTTGCTCACTCTATCAATCAACCAACATAACCATATCACAATAGCCATACCAAGAATGCCTTAAGCATTCACCATACAATAAGCAAGAATATCCATCAAGGCAACTATGTAACCATACCAGAGTTTCTATGGTAGATCTGAGCCCATGGAATGTAGATCTGGAACTTGCTTCAGACTTCAAGAACCTGGCATCATCTCACACTCAAGTCTCCATGACTTCATCCAACTGTACGTCCTCTACCTTCCTTCAACCCCTTTCTATGCTCTTCAAGCTATGCTCAAGAGATGTTTTTCACAAGAGACCTTTGCTTCTTATTTATACTCTCCAAGTAGCTTCCTTAGAAGCATCTTCTAGGCCACTTTGTCCACATAGTCACCTATGTCCAACTTTGTCAAATTTTCCACTTGTCCATGTATCCAATAGCCACTTGACCACTTAACCCATTTTCCTCATTTTAGGGTTAACCTTCTTATAACCACTTTCCATAATTAGAAATTTCTCCATTTACTTTATTATTTAAATAATCCTCATTGACTTTGTCACTTCACTTTATTATTTAAATAATCCTCTTTGATTTTGTCACTTCACTCTAATATTTAAATAATCCTCTTTGACTTTGTCACTTTATTATTTAAATAATCCTCCTTGACTTTGTCACTTCACTTTATTATTTAAATAATCCTCTTTGATTTTGTCACTTCACTTTATTATTTAAATAATCTCTTCTTTGCAAGCACTTTGACTTCTTTGACCTTTTGGGGCTTCAAGCCAACATATGAGGGTCCTCCAAATTTGTAAGGTCATAACTCTCAAACCGTGAGGAGTTATGTGATGTCCCACATACCACCGAAAATGGATTGATAAGCACTATCCATATAGGATAGTTTCATTGACAAATTCATTGATATTCATCTCATTATTCCACAATTAATCATGGGTTCTCTAACCATACTACTAGGATAACTCAATCGCAAAGCGTCTTCCCGTGAGGGCTTTCACCATAAGGGGACCACTTTGGAGTTCACCACAAAGAGTCTTCCCTTAAGGGCTTTCACCATAAGGGGACCACTTTGGAGTTCACCACAAAGAGTCTTCCCGTGAGGGATTTCACCATAAGGGGACCACTTTGGAGTTCATCCATTTGTACAACCATGACCTTTGGAGTTCACTGCAAAGTGTCTTCCCATGAGGGATTTCACCATAAGGGGACCACTTTGGAGTTCATCCATTTGTACAACCATGACAAGACAATAATGAATCATCTTTACATCAATCCAACTACAACTCATTGATCCATATTCATCTATGCATACAACTATGACTCCTCTTGACATCAATCCATTGACATTAAGGTCAATACATGATCCATCAATCACTACATCAATATACTATGACAAGACATTGTTCCTTTGACATCAATCCTTTGACATCAATGACAACATGATCCAAAAAATATCTCTCGGTGAGCCCCGAAATGGGCTTTACCTCAAGAAGTACTATGCATAGAACATCTGGCATGTGTGCTTTGTACACTATTGTACTATATACTTTTGATTTGGTGTGTCTTTTCTATTTCATGTACGAATTTTGTCTTAACTGATTATACTTTGTCTTGTGGTTGCATGTGCAGATGACATTTACCTTTACCATCTTTCTCGGGTTTGCGGATGGTGCTAGTCGACACACCCAGAACATTGCTTCTACAACTTGGGTCATTTACCACTCTGGTGAGCTGGTGAGTTCGGGAGGAATTTACCTAGGATCGACAACCAATAATGTGGAAAAATATCATGTCATCATCGGACTATTAATTGAAGCCTCCTCTCTAGGTATATCTCATCTGATTATTAACCTAAACTCTCAACTCGTGGTCTGTCAGCTTAATCGAGATTAATTCATTTGCAACCTTGTCTTACTACGTCTCCACCTAAGAGATCACCATCTCAAAAGATCATTTGAATTTATACAATACAGACATATACCAAGAGAACTCAACACAACGTCGGATTCGTTAGCTAATTACATATTGGATCCGTATCTTGCACATAGATAAAATTTTTGTAAAAAGACATGAATCACATGTACAGTAAAGCATCACATAAGATAATTTGTAACATCAGTAGGCACCAAAAAAATTGGATATATATATATATAGTTGTGTGATAGCAAAATTTTGTTTTAAAAATACATCATCAAAAGGTACATAATAGGGCAAAATATGGGCCCTCATGCCCATGATTGTTAGAAAAACAGGATCGTGGAGCAATAAAATAAAACAAATGCCGAAATAAAACACAGAAGATACACAATACAATAGAGACACATATATACGTGGTTCACCCAGTGTGGGCTACATCCACCTGAGAAATTGTGAGGTCCTTCCTTTATTATTATCCAACAAATGAAGGGATACAACCTACAACACACCCACTGTAACTTCCTCTTCTTTCTCTCACAATCTCCTCACTCATAATACAATATTCGCAATGATACATAGTCACAATACATTTCCCTTAATAAAATAGGCTTGCCTTCTAGGGAAAAAAACCCTAACATAACTTCTATCATCCGATGTGTGACCTTATAATGAACAGTCTATATTTACAATGAAATTACAATATACATTTACAAGGAAAATTTTACTTCAGGGGATTCGCCCTGAAACCCCATCAAGGAATGTTGTTCCCCAAACCCCCGCTGGGGGCCTGCTTTCCCCTAGACCCTGCAGAGGGGGTAACCGCCCCTGCACTCCCCCACATGGAGGAGTGTACATTCTTTTGGGGTGTAAAGTATTCTTGGGGTATAAACATGATTGAAAACAAAGACCTCTAAATTAGGAAGATAATCAGGCTCCACAACTAACAATCTCCCACTTGGAGATTGATCTCAACAACTCCACCGTTGTTGTATATGTTGGACTATGATCCTTCTTGGACTTGGAAAATTTTTCATCTTCAACTTCATTCTTGAAGACCAACTGAAACCGAGTGAAACTCAGTTTCTCCTTGGTTACTCCTTTTGTTAACATGTCTACAAGATTCTGAGTAGTGTGTATCTTTTCCAACTTCAAAAGTCCATCTTCCAAGATGGATCATATGAAATGGTACCTGCGATGTATATGCTTAGCCTTCGAATGGAAGGTTGAGTTCTTTGTAAGATGAATGTCACTCTCACTGTCACAATACAACCTGTTATTCTCCTGCTTCTTTCCTAGTTCCTTCATAAACGTCTCTAACCAAATCATCTCTTTACTAGCCTATGTAGCAACAACATACTCTGCCTCTGTTGTTGAAAGTGCAACAACCTTTTGCAGTTTTGAAATCCAGCTTACTGTTGTTCCACCTATAGTAAAAACATACCCTGTGGTGCTTCTCCTGCTATCTTTATTGCCTTCCATATATGAATCAACATATCCCTGTAGAACATTGTCTGAACCTCCAAAACATAATGCATGACTAGCAGTACCTCTCAAATACCCGAGAATCCACTTTACTGCTTCCCAATGTTCTTTACCTGCTCACAACTCCCACTGCATATGCAATATCTGGTCTTGTGAAAACCATTGCATACATCAAGATGCCAACTGTTGATGAATAAGGAACCCTAGACATATATTCTATCTCCTCATGTGTCTTGGGACACATTTCCTTAGTTAATTTGAAATGGTTGGCCAAAGGTGTACTAACTAGTTTTGCATTCTACATTCTAAACCTCTCCAACACCTTCTCTATGTACTCACCCTGAGACAATGTCAATTTGTGATTTTTCCTAACTCTTGTTATTCTCATACCAAGGATTTTCTTTGCATCACCCAAATCATTCATTGCAAATTAATTAGCTAATTTCTTCTTGAGCACATTTATATCCTGCATATTAGACCCTGCAACAAGCATGTCATTTGAAAACAATAACAAGATAATATAGCTTCAATTTTCTAGCCTTTTAAAATAAACACAATGATCAGAATGACATCTACTTTAACCTTGTTCTATCATAAACCTGCCAAACTTCAAATACCATTACCTTGGAGCTTGCTTTAGGCCATACAAGCTCTTCTTCAATCTGCATACCAAATTCTCCTTCCCTTTGACCTCATACCCCTGTGGTTGTTGCATACAAATCTCTTCCTCCAAATCCTCATGGAGAAAGGTTGTTTTTACATCTAACTGTTCAAGATGCAAATCTTCTACTGCCACAAGACTTAAAATAGTCCTAATTGAAGTCATTTTAACAACATGAGAAAATATTTCATCAAAATCTATACCTTTCTTTTGTGCAAACCCCGTTACAACAAGTTTAACCTTGTACCACTTTTTTCCTCCATCTTCTTCATTCAAATTGTAAACCCATTTATTTTGTAATGCTCTTTTATTTGCAGGCAATTGAACCAAATCCCAAGTCTGGTTATTTACCAGGGAATCCATTTCCTCTTTCATTCCTTTCTCCCACTTCTTTTTGGTGTTTACCTGCATTGCCTCTTCATAACATTCTGGTTCACTAGAATTAGTCAACAATAAATAATAAATTGAAGGAGAGTATCGTTCAGGGGGTATACTTAACCTGGTAGATATTCTAACAACACTTGCAGGAGTTTGAGGTACCTATTGCTCCTGTTGTTGTACATTTTGGTTTTCTTGTACCTTTGGAGTTTATTTTTTAGTAATCTCATCAAGCATTGTGTATTTTGATTTTTCTTTTTCTTGTATCTTTCCCTGCAACTGATATTTGTACATGACCTTCTCATTGAATATGACATCTCTACTCCTAATTATTTTGTTATTTTCATAATCCCATAAGCGATCACCAAAATGATTAACACCGTATCCAATAAAGGTACACTTCTTGGATTTTGCCTCAAGCTTTGTTCTATTTTCTTTACCAATATGGACAAATGCTTCACAACAAAAAGTCTTAAAAAAAAAATAGTTTACCTTTTTACCTATCCATGCCTCCTCTGGAATTCCACCATCCAAAGAGCTTGAAGGTCCTCTGTTTATTAAGTAAACAACAATATCTACAACATCTTCCTAGAACTGTAAGGGAAAACCAGCATGCAATCTCATACTCCTTGAACACTCCATGATTGTC
>JASDQU010378938.1:0-11236 GCA_032191745.1 Picea mariana | reverse complement strand
CCCGGTTTGGGTTTCCAGGTGAAAAATCTCTGTGTAATGTTTGTATTTTCCATTGTATATTTTTTGTTCTTTTCTGAATATCAGTTTGCAGTAGGTATTGTACAAGGTTAGAATTTACATATGACATCCTGCATGCTAAGTACTTTTAGCATGTTTCTTAAATAAATCAATTAACTAATTACATAATTAACTAATGAAAGAAATTTACTTTAATAATTCCTTTAATTAAAGTAAATTCAAAATCATAAGGTTTTGAAAATTTCCACGTAGCTAGACACATAGACTTGTGTGGAAATATTGTTGGCCCTTGACTAAGCATTGAGGAAATGATTGGTCATGTTTGACCATTTTTGGGACTTGGACGGGCTGGTCGAAGACGAGGTGCCCAGGAGAAGAGGAGATCGCGGGATCTCACCCATTTTGGTGGGATTCTTGGGATTTTAGGGTTGATTTAATGGGTATGGGATGTTGGCCCATGGGTTTACCCATGTCTAGGCCCTTTTTTAATGTATAAATAAGTAGCTAGGCAATGTAAGAAGTGGTGTGTTGGTGTGTCTTTGTGGAAGAAATACTAAGTTACAGGTATGTTGGCTTCATGCAAGAACATGTAGAGATTGCTATGTGAAAATAACAGTTGTTGGGTTTTGTGCATACTATGTGTTGATACTTGTAGAGCTAAGTGAAAGTAATTGTAAGAGGATTTTTGTAGACAGATTGTGTAAGGCTTTGTTCCTTGACCTAATTCAAGGAAGGAGGATCTGGCGAGGTGCACGTAGATCTCCCATTCTTTGTGAAGTTGGCTCTGTCGCTTTGTGTACAGGAGAAGAGGAATGTAAGAAGCTTGAAGACTAGTAAAGAAGAAGAAGAGTTGGTGGACATAGCCCCACACTGGGGTGAACCACATATATCCTGTGTTGATGTGCTTTGTGAAATGTTATTCATGTTTTTTATGTATTTTTCTGCTTAGTGCAATGATCTTGTTGTATGTTAGATACATGCATGGATGCTTAGTGCTCTATTGATGGTAAATGAATGCTAGATATGAGTTAATGCTATGTGCTTGGAAGTGTTTGATTTGATTATTACTGCGTTGTTGTGTGCTTAGGGTTTAATTTGTGATGTAAATGAATTTATGAACTAATGCATGTTATGGGCTAAGTGCTTTGTTAAGTTTTTTGATCACAAATCTGTGTCCCAACTAGGTTGTAGACACTTGAGTCCTATAATCCCCCCTGCCTCTACCTCGGGTGAGACTTCATCTACTTCGCAGGTGTTGCTGAAAGGGCCGGTAGTTAGGGTTTTTTTGGTGTGTTGTTGAAGTGTTGAACCCTGGGTTTTCCCTTGTGCCAACAAATGGTTCCATATTCGGGACCCGAAACTGTGATTTCTAGGAACTAAAGAAAAGAGAAAGCTTTGTGTGTAAATCTATTGTTGTAGTGCACAATATTCTACTTGAATTGCGAAGTTCAGTGCTAAGAAAGAAACTGGATATGACGAAAAGAGGTAAGATCTTAAAGCTCTGTGCTCTGGTAAAGGTAAGATAAGTGGAAATTTTTTCTTCGAAAATATGAATCTAGGTATGTTTGATAGATTATGTCCTAGTCTAAAAACTAGGGCACAGTTAGAAGAAAGAATGGATATGAATAAATTTGATAAAGATAGTGAAAGATATGTTATTCCTATGCATAGAATTTTTTTTTTACTAATACATGGATGCAGGAACCTAGAACGAATTTTTTCATATTGCAGGTCCATCATTGTGACCTCGATACACAATATAGAAAGGGTTGGGGATCATTTAAAAGAAAGAGAGGATTGACACTGTGTTATAATTGCAGAAGATCGAGAGATCTTGCTAAGGAATGCCCTAGTATAGGTCCTATTTGTCTCTATTGTAAAGCTATTGGTCACAGAGTTGAGGATTTCCCTAGAATGATTGCCAAAGTTGAAAAGATGAACATGAGACAAGAAAACTATGAAGGAGGTTAAAGGACTGAGGATGTGTTAGAAAACCAGAAAGAATCAGAGACTATGTTATTACAACTTAAAGAAACACTGAATGATCACATAGACATCAGTTTACCAGATATCTTCAAAGCGAAGAAGTGCATAGAAAAAGGAATAGGAGACTTCAACATAGACTGTGTCTTGGATGAGGACACAAAGATGAATATTATGCCAGAAAGCACTTGGGAAATTTTTGGAAAGCCTGCTATAGTACCTTCATTGGGAAAGATAGGTTTTTTTAAAGGAAATATGATAAACCTATGTGGAAGAGTTACTAATGTACCTATGATTTACCATGGAACATCGACCAAAGAAGAATTTGAAGTCATTAAGTTTGCTGAGAAAAAACCCCTTTCCCCTATTTGTTAGGAAAGACTTGGATTGAGAAGGATCAAATCCAAAGGAAAGCAGAGGAGGAAGCCATAGAATAGAAAAAGAAAGAATTAAGGGACTTCATGACTATAAAAATAAAGCGACTAATAGAAGAACAAGAGAATAAGTCGAAGCAACATAGGGCCAGAGAACTAGCTATCAAGGATGGAAGAGCACAAGAAGGCTTAAAAAACCTGTCCATATAGGAAAGACGTACATTCAACCCAGAAATAGTAAGAGAAGAGGTATTACCCTTGAAACCTTTGGAATACCCTCAACAATGAGAAGTTACTATGCTAAGGGAAGAAAAGAATAAGAATGGAAAGATGACTCCAGAGACTCAAATTACAAGAAAGAAGGCCAGAAAGCTCAGTAAGAAGAAAGAAAAAATAGAAAAACTATAGGAAGTCCCAGGAAATACTTCACAGAATGCAAGCTTGCAGAACTTGAACCTCGACGGAATAGAAGAACCGCACAGAATGGGACTTTGCCACAACGATGCTATATGACTATCGAGGGCATCCCGACCATTAGAACGACACTCCAGAACGACTAGAAACACATTTATTGATAGAAACATCATCATTGGATTGTTGAGACCATGCCATAACGGATGGATGCAAATCAATGGACATATTCATACCCGTTGAAGGAATCTGTTACGATGTTTATTATTTAACTTGTCGGATGTTGCATCGAGACCACTTTTTTCAAAATGATATATCCATGCTAATAGAGAATTGATTGCATATAGTTCTGTGCTGTCTAGACTTTGCCATTCATTTGATTACCTTGATTTTCCATCCGCTTACCTGAGTTATTTTATTACAATTGTGGATGTCGGGTGAGCGTAGCGCAGTAGAGAAGTTTGTGGAAGAGATACTTGTTGACCTCATGACTGAGAAATTCATGTTTGTAGGAATACAAGCATCATCAACTGGAGGATTGCAAGCATCCCCATTGACTGGGTGGCATTCTGGTCGCCCTGCTGAGAAAATAAGCAAGCACCGTGATGATCTGGATAACACGAAGGAGATCCCATCAGTCCTGCCTGACTACATCCCGCCTTTGACTGGTGCGGTGAACCGTGAAATTTTACCGCGTGACTTTGAGTACATGCTCATCACTGCGTACCTCTCGAAGGCGATATGCGTAGTTGGACCCCAGTTGGAACTTATCCCATCTTTGAAGATCAACGAATTTAACCTTGGAGACCGAAAGAACTATGCGATTCTTGCACCGCATAGGTACTTGATGAAGATGACTCGGAAGAATCCCAAGATAGTTCCCCGGTTGTGGATTAAGGAGCTCACGTGCTCCATGATCTTGAACGTAATGAATATCCCCCACTTTGACCAACATCAGGAGGTTAACGCTTGCATTAAAATCCTCGTGTCGTGCTACCATGGAGGGTATCTATGGCTTGACAGGCATGTCACTGTGGATCCACCGTTGATCCACCTGATCACTAGACTAAGCATGTAGGGACTAGACCCTCACTAGTTCTACCCAGGGAAGACGTCAGATCACTCCCTGGAAAAACGAATAAAAGAAACCTATGACGATGTAGAGAAGGGAAAGTGAGGCTACAAGGTAGCCTCCATCTAGGATGGTGCAGTGTGCCTAGCTTGTCAGCTGATCACTAAAAATCTTGTCAGAAAGAACTGTCCAACACAAGTCAAAGGGTTCATAGTCGACCTCGTAGGAAAGTGTGTTGAAGAAATGTAGATGAACTCGGAGAGTTACCTCGTCAATGAGTTGGAGAAGGACTATCGCAAAGTGCAGGACCAAGGATACAAATTCCACTTCAGTTGGTTACTGGTGGTCATTGCATTTGTTTCTTGGAAAATGATAGAAGGAGCAACATTCCATGAAGTCGAGCCATCAGAACCATTGGCTGTGGGGTTCACTACCTTATGGTATATGAATAATATGGTGAAGTAGTGGCAGTTGAATGTTGTCTTCCATACTTGTTACCTATAGTTGAAGCGCGCCATTGAATCCTTTCCGTGGATGACCTCGAACACACTCCATTCATATGGGCCACTAGAAAAGTTCCTCATAGACCGACACTTCATCTACATCACCATGTGTGGGGATGAAAGTAAGGAGGAGATACAGTCTTACTATAATTTGACTAAGGAAGACATGGAAGAGATCACTAAGGAATGGCCAACATAATTCCTTGTACCAGTGGAGGATGCAGAAATCTCCGACCCCGATATTATCAAAAGTCCATTAGTCAGCCGGGTCAAACATGATGGATAGAGCAACACGAAGAAAAATAAGACAAAGGACGAAGTCCAAGACATAGAAAGTGATGAGAAGGATAGCACATTAGAGGAAACTGCACCTGAATCACCTGAAGGAGGAGGAGGAGACGAAGTGAACCAAGAGGAAGGAGGGGAAGAAGGATAAAAGAAGGACAAAGGTGAAGCTACACCACCGAAGGATCCCCTCACCACAACAGAAGAATTGCAGAAGATGAAGGTTTCCCCGGACAAACCTTCGACAAGGAAGAAGTCTCGCACCAACAAGCCTCAGTCGAAGAAAGTGCTCACAGTGGATGACATTGATCTCATCATCACAGCTGTAGAATATGCTTCAGAAGACATATTTCACAAACATGGGGCAAAGAAGGAGTCGATGTACAACAGAATAGAGAAAGATCTTAGAGACATCCAACAAGCTATCCATTCGAGCCGCGCAGTGCCTACTGCGCTATCCCGAGCAGAAAATGTAGAATTGGGGGATGAGCCCACCAAGTTGCGAAGGTTAGCAGATGTGACAAAGGTTTAACTTTTTTGAGACCAAGAGGAAAAGGATTAGGCCACAAAGGCCTTAAAGAAAGAAAAGGAGGATGTTCTAGAGCAACTTTGAGTTGCGCAGAATGACAAAGAAATTAATTAGGGCGATGTTCGAAGAAGACAAAGAGAAAATAAAGAAAGACAAAGACCAGCTACTCGCAGAGAAGATTGGGGTTAAAGAGGTGGTGACTAGAGAACTCCTCTCTGTGCCAACCTTGGTACAGGAGGAACCAGAGTCAACAGAGATGCAAGTGGGGAAGCTCACTGAGGCCATTTAGTAGCTTCAAGCAAGAGTAGCAGAATTAGAACTTCAAGAAGTGTCGAGCACTCCACAAGAAGTGCGGGATCAGAGGGAAGAAGCTGCGAGGAGCGCAGTAGAACGAATCATGGCGTTATCCTCATAATGTAAACAATTGAATGATAGAATTGTGCAAACCTATGAGTGCCTTGCAGAATATCCGAAGATGAGGAGATTGGAAGCACAACTCTAGGAGGAAAAGCAGCAGGCGTCCACCATACAAGCACAGATGAAACTGCTGACTACAGTTGAGAAGATGAAGAGGTCACAGTAGTAGTGCATAGTCCAGCATCAGGTTACTACCATCTAGAGCAAGGTTATGGAAGTGACACAGAGTCTACAGTTGGTGCAGGACGAAGCCTGCACGCTTTTCGAAGAGATCGTGGGACAAGGCTCATAGCTAGAACAGATGTTCATGACAGTGGAACAATGCTTAGAAGGGATTGTCACCGAGAAATTAATTCAGGAGTTCATCGAGCAGGAGGATCTGGCGAAGCAGCAAGTTGAGGCAGGTCGAGCTAAGCTCGAGGCCTTTGAAGCAGAGTTGCCCAGATCGGAGTGACTCGGTACGAGTCACATATGAGTTTTGGCAGCCTGTTGGCCCTCGACCAAGTGTTGAGGAAATGATTGGTCGTGTTTGACCATTTTTAGGAATTCGACAGGCTGGTCGAAGATGAATTGCCTAGGTGAGGCGAAGATCGTAGGATCTCGCCCATTTTTGTAGGCTTCTTGGGATTTTAGGGTTTATGTAATGGGTATGGGATGTGTTAGTAACATTTCTTGTCCTAGGCACAAGAGTATTCAGGCCTGCAAGTTGCACGAGAAGCGCTCGAGCGCAGCCCAGAAAATCTCATTTTAGGCTTCCAAGCAAGTAAGCAAGTGAGATTATATCGTCAACGGTTCAGATTCACCCATAGGAGCAGATCGACGGTCGACAGGAAATCGCGGTTAGCAGAGTTGCGCCAAAATTAGTGCGGTGGATAGTGCCTATATTGTATGCAGGAAAGAATAGCAGTCGTCCACTTAAAGGATGTGTGGCGCAAGATCTAATCTCGACGGTATTTCGGCATTTGGGAGTTCGAAGGGTGAAGGTTCCATGTCATTCTACATCTCGAAACCCCAAACCCCGAAAGCGTCGAAAGCGCCCAAAGTCTGTCCCACAGTATCACGGATCAGTCTCAGCCGTCCATCTAAAAGGAACACGTGGTGCACGATTAGGCCCCTCTCCTTTTTTCCCATCATGACTCCGATGCACAAGGAGAAGCTCCTTCATATCCTCGAAACGGGAAGTGCCAGGAGCGTCCAGGACCCGGGCCCACAATATCGTTGAGTGAGTTCACGAATGTCAGATCTGAGAAGGATGCGTGGCACCAAATTAAGCCATCTCGGCGTTTTGCTCATCGCTACTGTGAGGAACAAGGATTAGCCCCTTCCTATTCACGAACGCCGAAAGTGTTTTTTGAGAATAAACGCAGGGTCACAGCCCATGGTCACTTGGAAAATAAAAAGAGTTGTGCAAGAGGGGCCAAAGGCGTCAAGTTCAGTCACAGAGGGGATCATCGCGATCTCCAGGTGCCATCGGACCCGATATCAATCCTGTTTTTCACCTCGAGTAAATGAAGGTGAGAGGGGGTGGTTGAAACCTCTCCTCACTCATTAAGTGTAAGGTATGGAGGGTCTGGCAAGTTCTCTACCTGAGAGGGTCCTGTGTACCAATTTTTCCAAAGAAGCCATGCCGAATTCCTTGACTAGCCATGGAAGTATACACATGCTAACTTGGCACTTAATGGCTTAGCTACCCCCCTTGCAGGAGTCATGCACAGTTAAGGAGGCATATGACGAAGGAAATCCATCCGAATTTGACTGAAGGGACACCAAGACTTGGATGACTGAGCATGCCTCTGTTAGGTGAGTTTTTCTGAGTATATAGACTCAGTTTTTGTATTTTTTAATCATCAATGGTTGAGCAAGGCTCCCGGTTGTAAAGCTTTAATGAAGCACTATTATTCCTGGTTATGTGTGGACTTTTGAGACTTCTTGCCTTATGAATGTCAGTTTCTTTCACGTCTTTGTTTACACTGTATTAGAGCAACTCAAAATTAGAGGATCTAATAGAGTTGTAATTGTTATAGGATGATGTAGGTTGGATCACTGTAACAGTTGCATTATTTCTAATCAGTCCCTGTGATTTTCTTAGCACTGAATGACTTGGAATTGGAGGATCTAGTCAAGTCCCCTTTTCAGTTTCTTGAAGCCCTGAACCAAGAGGATCTTGCATTCAGAGTTTTTCTTCTACTAATTGCTGAAAGGCCTATTGCCTAAGGTAGTTTGCTCACTCTTCTTACCAAGTCTTCTACATGGTCATCTTTTAATCAACTCATTGGCTGAAGTTAGATCAAGACCTCATTTGTTCCTTACATACCAGACCCATTCCCTGAGTTGGAGTGATATCTTTCCGAGTCTCTACCCATTTGATCACCCATTAAAACTATCATGACATAAAACTGATGGGCGTTGAGCTCTGCTTCTGCAAGCAATCCAGGAGTGACTTCTGACGCCAACATTTCTGGAGCCGTTGCTGGGGATGAAGTTGAAAATTTTCCCCGGGATTGAACAACATTGAGCCTCTGATTCTGAAGGTGCATCAGGTATTATATCCTTTAAAGATTGCTACTGTGCACCTGGTGACTCCATTGTGATGACTCCACTGTGGTGAACCTACCGTGTTAATTGTGGCTTTTAGAGGCAGACACACGCAGTCTCATCCACAACTGCCTCTAGCTACGCCTGAAACTGATCCAGAGGTGGTTCTCAGAAAAGGAAAGGCTCCTGAAGGAAAAGATTCCACTGCTGAACTAGGTAATCCACCATCTCCTTCTGTAGGAACTCCGTTTGCTCCCCCTTNAGTTTCTTAACAGACCTCTTTCTGAGGTTTCCCGTTTCCTGAATTTTGGGAGTGTTCCTGCTGATTTTTCCCCTCTTGGTCTGGGATTTGAGGGAGAAACCCTTGTCACTCCCCTCTCCTCTGAAGCTGTACTTTGGCATAGACCCAGGACCGCAGGAGATTTCCCCACTCTTATCTTTACCACTCCTCCTCTTTTTAATGTTACCACTCCTACACAAAGAGGAGTATCTGCTGACTTGAGCCCATTAGAATTCTCTTTAAATCCACTTTTGTTTCCCATTCCACTTTGAGACTCATTCCCAGTAGCCCCTTCACGCACTCCTTATCCTCCAAATTCTCCTCCACCTAATATTCCTATGGCTGGTGCTAACCCCCCTCTAAATAGAATGGATGCCATAGTCGCTGCCAGATATGCTCCCTTAATCCTACCCCATCCTATGAATCCTCTCCCTGCTGGAGATTACTTGAAGTATATGCCCAAGTTCACCGGGGAAGGGGACATAACTACGGAAGAGCACCTGGCTGCTTTCTACAGTTATGCAGACAACCTGAATATTGAAAATGAAGATGTCTAGATGAGAGTCTTTGTCCAGAGCCTGGATGGTGAGGTGAGGAAGTGGTTTAGGGGACTGGCCCCCGGATCTATTGCTGGAATCGAATCCCTGGATAGTTCTTTCCCGAGGCAGTGGGGAGATAGGAAGTATTTCATATATTATATGACAGAGTTCGGGTCTCTGAAGAAGATGGAAGGAGAGTCTGTCTCTGACTTCTCCAAAAGATTCAATAAGATGTATAATAAAATTCCTGCTGAAATAAAACCCTTAGAAGCCTCGTCCAAGATTTCTTATGCTAGTGTGTTTGGCCCCGATTTATGTCTTTTATTAAGAGAAAGAAGACCCACCTCCTTATCTCAAATGCAAGATGCGGCCATAGAAGTGGAATCCAATGTATTAGCAGCTGATAGACTCAGGAACGAGGCCGATGCAGACAAAATAAAGGGAAGATCGGAAACCTCAACTTTTGGCCCATCGATGCCCCACCCTAAAGTGGATGAACTGACCAAGATGGTGAAGTCTCTGTCTGCAAGGATGGAGAGAATGAAGGTGGAGGGAAGGCAAGCATACAAGGGCCCTCAAAACACCGAAAACAAAGGAAGTTTCAAGAGGCTAAACAATATTACTTCCCTGACTATGCAAAGAGAGAGGGGAAGAGACAGAGAAGACCAGAAAATTCAAGACCCTTTTCAAAACAATTTTGTGGCCGAGGGGGAAGAAGGGGAAACAGATGAACTTGATCCTGAAATCCATTACTATAGGGACACTCCTCCTTTTCCTCACCTCACTCAATCAGCATACGAGGAGTCTCTCATGGACAATAAGCTAAATGAACTAAGCAAGGGAGACAAGGCTAGTGGCAACCAAGGCAGGTATGATATGAGGTCTAAGAAAAAGACAGTAGCACCTGATGTTCCTAAGCAGTTCACTAGAACAGAGAAACCTGCCAATGAAGTAGCGAATAGTCACAGAGGTAAGAATCCCCGACCCCTCTCTCCCATAATCTAGAGTCATGTTCTCTAAATAAGAGAAATTTTGAAGCTTACATCTTCTTTTAATTTTGAGCTTGAAATTCAAAAGATCAGAATCCCTGTGCCCCTAACCGAATTAATTAAACATGAGGAGTTCAAGAAATGCTTCTTTGAGATTTTACAGTCTGAGGTCTCATGCCTTCCCATAGACTCCATCAATTTGCAAGATGAAAAGCTTGTAGTTATCCTAGGTCCTATGGTAGAAGACAGGAATGACTCATCCCCTCCCTTCTACACTTCCTTGAACATANAAAGTACTGCACAACTGCTTGATGGATTCGGGGGCTTCTCACAACCTCATGCCCAAAAATTTAATGGAAGAGTTGGGGCTAGAAGTCACCCGAGCCTATCATGAACTCTATTCCTTTGACTCTAGGAAAGTTCAATGTCTAGGAGTTATCAAAGACCTGGTCGTGACCTTGTTTTAGTTACCCATGAAAAGTTTGGTCATGGATATTGTAGTGGCTGATGTCCCCCCCAAGTTTAGTATGTTGTTATCAAGATCTTGAATAAAAATACTAGGGGGAACTTTGTAGATGGACCTCATGTATGATACTATCCCAGTGTTTGGAGGAGAACATAGAAGGCTATACAGGGAAGCCCAAATGGCCTATATAATCAGTGATGAGGCCAACCCTACCAACCATCCCATTTTTGTCTTGGACACTGATTTAGGTTCTAGTGTACTACAGCTCACTAATTCTCCTGAGCCTCCTCTAAAACTTAGAAATCTGCCCACCACTTCCCATAAATTTCCTCCATCACCCCCATCTGGAAAATGTTCTTTGATGGAGCCTTTTCCAGGGAAGGCGCTGGAGCGGGGGTGTTTTTTTTGTCACCTGCTCAGGAAACCATGTCTCTGTCATACAAACTAGAATTTGAGGCTACCAACAATGTGGCAGAGTATGAAGCTCTTGTCCTAGGATTAAGAGCCGCAAAGGAAATGGGAATTCAAGAAGTAGCAGTGTTCAGGGATGCAGAGTTGGTGGTCCAACAGATCAGAAATGCTTATCAAGCTAAGCATCCTCGACTTAGAAGCTATAGAAATGAGGTATGGGACCTAATTGACAGTTTCTTCTCAGCATTTAACATTTCTTTCATCCCAAGAGAGAAGAATGCAGTGGTACATTCCTTGGCTACATCAGCAAGCAATTTCAAAGTGCCCTTGCCACCCAAACTCATATACGATGTAGAGGTAAAATACATGATCCAGGTAGATATCGGGGGCCACCCACCTTTTCCAAATGGCTCAAAATAGTTTT
>JASDQU010378934.1:0-11268 GCA_032191745.1 Picea mariana | reverse complement strand
CGAGACCTTAGGGCGGCCAACGGAGCCGTTAAACTCGTCAGGGTGGTCCATACCAAACGACTTGGGTTATTTAGACAACCCCGGACCGGTTCCACTCTCCCAGTTGACGGACGGTCATTTTCGCCCGTCAACAAGTTGTCTTAGGTCTCTCAATGCCATTCATCATACAAAACTTATCAAAATCTACAAAACAAAAGTAACCTCCATTATTAATCCTCAATACCTTAATCTTCCTACCAGTCTGATTTTTCAAGAGAGATTTAAGCTTCTTCAACCAATTGAAAACCTCAAATATAGTTCTAAGAAGATATACTCATGTCCTTCTAGAATAATCATCAATGAATGACACATAATACAAAGCCTCAGAAATCGAATCAACTATAACTAGAACAAATACATCATAATGAATCAAGTCCAACAACCCAGAAGATTTATGAGAACTAGAATAAAATTGAACATGTTTTTGTTTTCCATATATGCAATGTTCACAAAAATCAAATTCAAGAGAACAATCATTCAATCCATCAACAATATTTTTGTTTTTCAACACCTGTAGGCCCTTCTTACCTATACAATCCAATCTTTGGTGCCATAGCATTGTCTTCTCTACAGGCAACTTGATTTTTGAAGAAATTAGAATTTGATTAGGAAGTTTTGATTGTGGCACTGTAGACCCTATGATCTCTTTGTTGTAAAAATCCAAGAAATATTACACTCACTAGTGCATGCATCAAGATGGAACAAAGTTCCCACACGAACACCCTTAGCAAGTATTATAGCTCCTTAGACCATCTTACACCCTTTGTCATAGAAAACAACCTACACACTCACATCATTAAGTGTGCTTACTAATAGTAGGTTTTGTGCCAGACCAAGAATGTGCAAAACTCCATTGATACCCTTTACTTTGACATCAAGGAATCTGATCAAGACACTGCCACAACCAACTATTCTGAGAGGAGAGTCATCACTAAGGTATACCATCCCATCATCATATTTCTCATACACTGTGTTAGCACCATGATTTTCATAGTTAAGTTAGAGGTTTGTCAGCAATTTGCAAAGTCATGCCTGTTAGCAACAATATTGTTTTTATGCATGGCATCACCTAACATCTCTAGGCATCAGTTTCAAAAGGAATATTTATCATCTATTATTTCCATTTCCATTTGAAACTGCACACTGCAAAATTTGTTGCATTCTGCGCAAAGGATTTCACTGTGCATAGGATGTTGTCATGCAGAAGATGTCATCGAACGGAGGATGTCGTCACGCAGAAGATTCTGTCACGCAAAAGATTCTGTCGCGTAGAGGATGCTGTCGCGCAGGATATTTCGTCGCGTAGAGGATGTCAATGCGTAGAATATGTTGTCGCGCAGAAGATGTCATCGCACATAGGATGTTGTTGCGCAAAGGATGTTGTCGCACAAAAGATGTTGTCGTGCAGAGGATGTTGTCGCACAGAGGATGTTGTTGCACATAGGATGTTTTCGCATAGAGGATGTTGTTGCGCATAGGATGTTGTCACACAGAGGATGTTGTCGCACAGAGAATGATGTCGCAAATAGAATGCTGTCGTGCATAGGATGTTGTCACGCTGCGCAAATGATTGGTTTAGTGGTCAACTCCAAGATCACTTTTTGATCAACTGGAGAGGAATTTTGAAAATCCGCGAGAGTTTTTTATCGAGGACAAACCAAATAATAAAAACCTCTTTCATATTTGAAAACCATTTCATATTTTGGGAGATTCAAAGGAATCTTTGAGCCCTATTTTTCAGTTTTCATAATTTCCTGTCAGAGACATGTTTTTGTGACACGTATTCCAGCCAGATGGAGATTAATTTCAAGAAATAGAGAGAGGTTTTTATTTATAACAAGATTACCTACAAAAAAATCTCTTAGTTTTTAAAAATAGTTTTTTATTCGTGAGATATGATGTTATATTTAACGCCTATTTTCCCAGTTTGTTGCGCAATCCATTGCATTTTTGCTGTAGGTTACTGTTGTGTAGCAGACTTGCTGTGTAGGGGTGATAGAGTGTCCAAAAATGAAAATAATGACTCATCACAACCATATGGTCAAATTTTGATCATAATCAATGATTGAAAGAAAATTTCAGTTACAATTATGATTTGGCAAAGTCAAGTTTTCTATTTTTAGTAAATCTGTTGAAGTTATTGTTCTCTTTCAAAGAAATCAAATCCATGACTCTAGGAGAGGGGAGTTTGACCCTAGCAGCCAAGGGTGACATTAGTTTTCTATATATGGGGATCATTTTCATGTAAAAGGGGTTGGTTGGAAAAACAATGTAGACAATGACTATTGAATGTAGCTTTGATTCTATTGAAACTTAATGCAAAGGTCCTGAAGCTTTGATGAAAAGATTCTAACGATGATAGTTTGATGTATTGTATTCTCTCTTTGCGTACGTTCTTTATATTCATACATGTATTTTTTGTCTAAATCAGAACGCGATTTTGAATCTATAATTCACCACGCGGTGCTCTACATTCGTGCCATTTAGACGACTGTGTTTATTCTAAGTGAACTTTGAATTCATCCCCAACAGTGCTCCGATTTGCTTCATGGTGTTTTTTCTCTCGCCACACACAACGATTTTTAACTGAAAGACTGTTTCTTATTTAGCCTTTATCCTCTCAAGTTCAATCACTAAGTCATTTTTTTCTATCGTTTTCTTAAATCGACTCCATAGCCCAAGGTATTTCTTTCTTTCGCCAATAAAACCAGAAATATTGTGTAAACGTGTTAAATCTAGTTGACAGTTTAAATCCATAACTTGTACAGAGACGAAGTCTCAAAGAGAGCCCTCTCCAGGTTAGAAAGGATAGTTCCTGGCCTCAAAGTTGGTTTGTAGGTTGCCTCTATCATTTGTTTTCTCAGCCGAATGAAGTTTGCAGAGAGATAACATTTTGGCGCCGTTGCCAGGGACGATTGTTATTATTTTTCTCAGGAAGAATGACATTGTTTTAGTTCTAAGGTCTAAGAGAAACAAACACTTAGGCACATATTGGCTGTATTTCTTCTCTGGCGACTCCATACATCAAAAAATCAGTTTGAAGGTAATTCCACTGGCAGAAGAATCCAGAGCTAAAGTTTTCATGGAGAATTCGATCAAGATTCAAATGCGATTCAAAGGCTCCATTGGAGAATAAGACCTGTTGACAGAGATATGGAAGAGTAGTATGGAAAAATCAGGTACTCGAGCTTAAGTTTAGTTCACGAAGTAATTTTCTGTTTTATCAATATCTTCTTGTCCTTTCCTGAGTTTTTCAAAAGAATATTTCTTCACTTACTTTGTTCAAATGAATCCCAAAGATCTACCCTTGTATATCCTTCATTGCAAACTGTAGGTATACCTCCTTCTTGTATAACCTATATTGACCACGCTCCTTCCTCTAAACCATATGATGTTCATGACCATTCTTGTGAGCTTAATGAAACCAAAGCTAGGCTTGTAGCTTCTGTTCTTAATCCTGCACCCTCCAAGATTCAAGAAAGACATAGTCATCTTAAATTTCCTCCAATCCTTCATGAATTTCCTCTGAAACATTATAAGTACCTTCCTAGGTTCGATGGAAAGCTAGATGGACATTTAGCTAAAAAACATATTTAGGCCTTTGAGCATTTTATAGACCTTTTTGAGATTGAACATGATGATGTGTCTATGCAGGCCTTTTCTCAGTCCTTACAAGGAGATGCCAAAGCATGGTTCAAACATTTGTAGCCTTAGTTGATTAGCTCGTGGGATGAATTGAGGGAAGCTTTCCGTAGATTTTCGAGTGAGATAAAGTCATGGAATATACTCCTTTCATAGTTTTATGCCATGAGAAGAATGAAAGATGAAACCATCTCAAATTTCAGTAAGAGGTTTGCTAGTCTTTATTATAAACTTCCTAAAGAAGTCCAACCTCCTGAAGTTGCTGCCATGCTCCATTATGTAACAACCTTTCAATCAGACTTATCTCTTCTTCTGATGGAGAGGAAGTCTATGTCTTTGAAACAAATGTTCAATAATTCTCAAGAAGTGGAAGACAATATTCAAGCATGTCAGAGGCCGCAAAATCAGAATTTAAAGAGTGTTGCAAATACAAAGAACGATGGTGTAGCAGAATAACATGATATTGTGCATAAACAAGAAGTTGATTTACATCCCAATCTTTTTCAACATGAGAAAAAAATTGATTGTTTCATGCATTTTTTCGAAGTTTTCAATAATGACATTGTTGCAGAAGATAAGGATCAACCTATTGAAGAGAAAGTTGATGTACCAAGATTTTTCCTTGTGGATGACATTGCAGATGTAGTTGAATTGCCCAAATATGATGAATATAATGATAATTATGAGATTGATTTTTCAGAGCAGCCAAATGTATGTTCTCCATCAGGAAGTGTTTAGTTTCAACAGTTTAAGGAAAGAAGTCAGTCTACATGTTTCAGTTGTGACAATGATGAAGAACACGAGGAAAGTATTGAATCAGGTGAAATAACTTTTCCATTGTGTTTTGCTTCTTTCAAATTGCTGAAGAAAAATGTTTATAATGTTTCAAATCAGAAATTATCTAGGCATGATGTTGAATATGAAGAAAGTAGTGGACTTTCTAATGAAGATTATCTTCCATTATGTTTTTATTCCTTTGAATTGTTGAAAGTAAATCATGAGATAACAGAGGAAGCAGGGAAGTCTGACTGCATTCACAGTGTCATTGTTTTACATGAGAAAATTGTTATCAGTGAAGAGGACCAACAACCTTCTCATACATTTAATGACCATGATGCTGATTCCATGGAAGGTTATTTTAGTTCAGATTTGCAGCCTATGATCAACTACCATCTTGGAAATAAAGATGATGGTCAATCAACGTCAGTGTTAGATATGGATTGCTTGCCACCAGGAGTTTCATTTCATCCAGCATTGTCTTCTGATTCAGAAGATTGTTATTTCCAGCAGCCTTAGCAGATTTTTTAGCCTCTTTGTGGCAATCAACAGGTGGAATTACATGAAAACAAGGATGCAGTGGAAGAGGTGAAACACGATTGTTGTTTTATGCATGTTTTGGAGGATCCATTTGCAGTTTTGTTGGAGGCGGTAAACAATCCCGATGTTTTTAATTTTTTGAGATTTGAATTTATAGATAAATTTTTGAATGAATTATCAGTAAACAAGATTTGGAGAAAGCATGTGCAAATAAAGAAAACATTGGATAAAGTGCTTACATGGTTGCATTGGCATTTTTATTTCACTTGATTGGAAGTTTTTTCAACAATTACGGTAGGTAGGTGTGAATAAGCTCAACATGGCGAGCATTTCTTTCAACATTTTTCAATCTGTATTTTCAGTTTGGGTTTAGTTTAGTTGCAGAATAAGTTGGTGGCGAAACAAATTACAGGTTGCAGATCACAGTATATGGCTTGGGAACAACGCAATGGATAATGCACCTGGTTTACTATTCTTTGTTACCTCACAGGGAGGATAACATCCCCATTGGAGCCAGCTGTTAGAACCATGATTTTCATAGCTAAGGTTAGAGAATTGTCAGCAGTTTGCAAAGTCATGCCCGTTAGCACCAATATTGTTTTTATGCCTGACATCACCTAACATTTTCAGGGGTCAGTTTCGAAAGGAAGCTTTATCATCTATTATTTCCATTTCCATTTGAAACTGTGCACTGCAAAATTTGTTGCACGCTGCACATAGGATTTCACTTCGCATAGGATGCTGTCGAGCAAAAGATGTCATCGTGCAGAAGATTTCGTCGCACAGAAGATGTCGTCACACAGAAGATGTCGTCACGCAGAGGATGTTGTCTCAAAGAATTGTCGTCGCGTAGAGGATGCCGTCGTGTAGATGATGCCGTCGTGTAGAATATGTCGTCGCGCAGAACATGTTGTCACGCAGAGGATGTTGTTGCGCATAGGATGTTGTCGCACAAAGGATGTTGTCACGCAGAGGATGTTGTTGCAGATATGATGTTGTCGTGCAGAGGACATTATCGCGTAGAGGATGTTGTCACGCATAAGATGCTTTCACGTAGAGGATGTTGTTGCGCAGAGAATGCTGTCACGCATAGAATGCTGTCACGCAGAAGATGTCGTCGTGCAAAAGATGCCGTCGCGCAGAAGATGATGTCGTGTAGAAGATGTCGTTGAGTAAAGGATGTTTTCATGCAGAGGATGTTGTCGCACATAAGATGTCGTCAAACAGAGGATGTCGTCATGTAGAAGATGTCGTTGCACAGAAGATGTCGTCGTGTAGAAGATGTCGTTGCGCAGAAGATGTCGTCACATAGAGGATGTTGTTGCGCAGAGGATGTTGTCGCGCAGAGGATGTTGTCACGCATAGGATGCTGTCGCGGAGAGGATGTTTTCACGCAGAGAATGTTGTCACGCATAGAATGCTATCGCGCATAGGATCTTGTTGCGCATATTATATTGTTGCGCTGCGCAAATGACTGGTTTAGTGGTCAACTCCAAGTTCACTTTCTAATCAACTAGGGAGGAATTTTGAAAATCCCCGAAAGTTTTTTTCTAGGACAAACCAAATAATAAAAACCTCTCTCATATTTGAAAACCGTTTCATATTTTGGGATATTCGAAGGAATCTTTGAGCCCTATTTTTCAGTTTTCATGATTTCCTGTCCAAGACATGTTTTTGCGACACATATTTCGGCCATCTGGAGACGAATTTCAAGAAATCGAGAGAGGTTTGTTTTTATAACTAGATTACCTACAAAAACCTCTCTCAGTTTTGAAAAATCATTTTTTATTCGTGAGACATGATGTCATATTTAACACCTATTTTCCTAGTTTGCTGCGCAATCCACTGCATTTTTGCTGTAGGTTACTATTGCGTAGCAGACTTGTTGTGTAGGGGTGAAAGAGTGTCCATAAATGCACATGATGACTTATAAAACCAATATGGTCTAATTTTGATCATGATCAATGATTTTAAAGAATATTTTGGTTATGATTATGATTTGGCAAAGTCGAGTTTTCTATTTTTAGTAGATCCGTTGAAGTTATTGTTCTCTTTCAAAGAAATCAGATCCATGATTCTAGGAGAGGGGAGTTCGACCCTAGCAACCAAGGGTGACATTAGGTTTCTATATATGGGGATCATTTTCATGTAAAAGGGGTTGGTTGGAAAACCAGTGTAGATAGTGACTATTGAATGTAGCTTTGATTTGATTGAAACTTAATGCAAAGGTCCTAAAGCTTTGACAAAAAGATTCTAACGGTGGTAGTTTGATGTATTGTATTCTCTCTTTGTGTACATTCTTTCATGTGTTCTTTATATTCATATCTGTTATTTTTTTTCTAAATTAGAACGTGATTTCGAATCTAGAATTCACCCCACGGTGCTCTAGATTTGCACCATTTAGATGACTGTGTTTCCTCTAAGTGAAATCTAAATTCATCCCCAACAGTGCTTCGAGTTTCTTCATGTGTTTTTTCTCTCGCCACACACAACGATTTTTAACTGAAAGACTGTTGCTTATTTAGCCTTTATCCTCTCAATTTTAGTCACTAAGTCATTTGTTTCTATCGTTTTCTTAAATCAACTCCATAACCCAATGTCTTGCTTTCTTTTTCCAATAGAACCATAAATATTGTGTAAAAGTGTTAAATCTAGCCGATAGTTTAAATCCATAACTTGTACAGAGATGAAGCCTCAGAGAGAGCTCTCTCCAGGTTAGAAAGGCTAGTTTTCGGCTTCAAAGTTGGTTTGGAGGTTTCCTCTTTCATTCATTTTCATAGCCGAACGAAGTTTACAAAGAGCTAACAGAATGAAAATCAATTCTAATGGGAAGTCATATGGAATAAAGCTTCATAGTCTTTAAGCCATTCACTTTGGCTTGCACGGGTTGTCAAAGTTGTAAGAAAGTCATCTCCACCATCCACTTGAGAAGATTTTTCATACTCATCATCAGAATCATTATTTTCCTTCTTATTCATCTTCTTATCTTTCTTGTGGTCCCTTCTGAAATGCCCAACCTTATCACACACGAAGTTTTTCCACACATAGATTTCCACACACGAAGTTTAGCACATAGGCTCATCTCTTATAGCCAAAGTCATGAAGTGATTAGTCGTTTCACGATTTCGGCTACCGGGACTTCAAAAGACACGGGGTTTCTCTTCCACTGCATCGGGAAAACCCAAAACGCGAAATGCGAAAAGTCATTTTGGCATTCCGGCTACCGGGACTTCAAAATACAAGGGGTCACTCCTTCATTGCATTTGGGATTGTTGAAACCCAAAACGCGAAATGTAAAATCCCCCTAGGATCCGTTTCGGCATTCCAGATACCGAGAATTCAAAAGACGCGAGATTTCTCTTCCACTGCATCAGGAAACCCCTAAACACGAAATGTGAAAAGCTGTTTCGGCATTCCGGCTACCGGGACTTCAAAATACAATGGTTCGCTCCTTCACTGCATCTGGGATCACCAAAACTCGAAACGCGAAATGTAAAATCCCCCCAGGAGCCGTTTCGGCATTCCGACTACCGGGAATTCAAAAGATGTGGGGTTTCTCTTCCACTGCATCAGGAAACCCCGAAACGCGAAATGTGAAAAGCTGTTTCGGCATTCTGGCTACTAGGACTTCAAAATACAAGGGGTCACTCCTTCACTGCATCTGGGATCGCTGAAACCCGAAACGCAAAATGTAAAAGCCCCCCAGGAGCCATTTCGACATTCCGACTACCGGGAATTCAAAAGACATAGGTTTTCTCTTCCACTGCATTGGGAAACCCCGAAACACAAAATGCGAAAAGCTGTTTCGGCATTCCGGCTACCGGGACTTCAAAAGACACAGGGTCTCTCTTTATGTATTAAGTCTCAACCACCCTCCATGGAAGAAGCAGTTAATGAATATTGAGCAGGTGGTTGAGACCTCAACTCAACCCATAAATGGAAGGAATGGGAAGGGTTAGAAGCAGTCAGTTCGTGGTACTCTGATGGAAAGTTTTCCTGCATAAGCCATGTCGTCTAAAGCAGTGTCAGATAAGAAGCTACATGTACAGTCTGAAGGAAGATCATGCACATGTAAAGCCTTAAATGAGGTAGCTCAGCTACCTTCCTAGGGCCAAGGAGGTGGATTGATCTGAGTATATAGACTCGATTTTGATATTTTGTAAGCATGGATGGTAGAGCAGAGCTCCTGACTGTAATCTTTTAATGAAGCACTAGTTTTCCTGGCTATGTATCTGTATATGAAATTTCCTTGTTTAATGTAAGACAACTCTCTTTTTCATCTTGTTTCGATCTTAAACTGAAAAGATTCATGATTGAATGATTCACATGAATTGTCGTGACTGTGCTATGATAAAGGATTTATTATAGCTTTGTTACGTTCTTTTAGTGTTTCTTCTTTTGAATATAAGAAGTTCTTGTGTTCAAAGTTTTCTTCTAAAGGCTGTTGGAAGCTCGATGCCCACAACAACCCTTCACATTTCCCCACAGAAGTCTTCCTCCTACTCACCCTTATTACAACTTACTACCTGAAATTGAACCAAGACCTCATCTGCTTGTGCATGCCTGGCCTAGTTTCTGAGTTAGAATGATATTGTTCTGAGTTTACTTCCATTCATCACTCTTTATCAACAAATAGTGACATAAACTGATGGGCCTTAGGCTTACTCCTGCTGCAATCCATGAGTGACTTCTTACGCCAATAGCTGCAATAGAGGCTCCAGATACCTCAAACTCAAGGTTTCCCACCTTAGTCTTAATGCCATCAAAGTGTAATGAAAATTTCCTTGCTACTTCAGGGTGTCCCCTTTGCATGTTTTGGAAAAAAGAAAGGAAACCAACCCTTTGAAAAAACTCCCTAACCATTGGCTCAACATCAAATAGGTGCATGTCAAAGGGTTTAGTCCTGACCACACTCCCTCCCTTTTGATATTTATTCTTTTGAGGTGTCTCCATGGATAAATACAGGGGATCAAAGGTTGTGGTGTAGTGAGGGGTAAGGAAACAAACAGAGGCAAATATCAATGAGAGATGACAGTGTCTAATGATTTCTCTCTCTCAGGATTTTCCTCTAACTCACCTTGATTTAACAATAGACTGGTTTGATGGCCTTTCTTTAAAATTGAGAGAAATAAAATCTGAGTTAAGAAAGGAAGGGATGCATTGTTCAGTTTTATATCACCACACCATGGTCATCAAAGATTTGGAAGGGTAGGGCCTTCTTCTAATCACCGCCATCATATATTGAGATGAATGAATGATAATAAAATGAAATGAAGAGGCTAATGCATGGGTCTCTGAATACAAAAGATAGCACTAACCAATCCAAGTAAAACACAATGCATGAAACAACGAATATGTAGCATAGTTTTAGCAATGACTTTATGTAGAGAAGTGTGCACACAAGGGCCAAGTGATTGAACAGATACTCAATATTCAGAAGAAAAACTACTTGACCTCTAGAATAGGTGAAATCCAGGTGACAATGGCTGCAAATCCTGTGGGAGAAAATCTAAAAATGTAAATGTATGAGAAAGTAAGTAGTCTGCAGCGTCAGGCGTTACCAAAATTTGAGGCAGGGGTATCTCAACACTTTACCATGCAATTGAGAGGAATCACATAATACTTGGAGATGGAGACTAATAATGGAGGATTTGCAACAAGTGGAAACTGCTACGTCTACCTCAACCTCCAATTTAGTTTTGACAGTTGATCCCATAGTGCAGTCTGCAGTTAGTCTGAACTAGTGATTTCAACAGTGCCGAGCTTGAGAGAAAATTCAAATGCTTAAACCATTAGCAACCTTCATAAATGGCCAGATCTTCATATTCTCTTTTAATGAACAAGGGCGTTGAAAACAAGGTAAATCATGACCTCATATGATTATGACAAATTATGGCAAAGATCAAAGGACAAAGGTGCACTACGGAAACTCCTAGTGAGTTGGCAGTGCCTTTTTAAAAAAAAATGAATTGACCCCCCTTTTAACGGACATAGGGACAGCATGGCAAGGATAAATGGTATGAGTGGATGGAGTGATATGTCAAGTCATTAATATCATGGGGTGGGTTATGCTTGATGTCAAGTCAAGAGGTGAGTCGAAATCATAAACCATAGAATGAACCTAGGCTTAAAATCTATGTGTGGGTAAACAATGAGCCAAAACTGTTGTAGGAAAATCTGCCTGCGGACAAGTAGATCGACCTCTAAGGCTTGACCTTAACCCTAGACAGAAAAGTGCTTATCATGGACACTGAATTTCTTTCGAATCTA
>JASDQU010378924.1:0-11263 GCA_032191745.1 Picea mariana | reverse complement strand
CCTCATGAGGTCGATTAGGGCAAGGGGGCGCACCCATTCTTGGGTAGTTCATTCATTTCTTGTTGAGAGAGCAAGAGAGAAAAGAGAGGAGGTCGAGCTGGAGAAGATAGAGGCAGCATTTGCAGAGCTGGGTGCGCATCCCAAGGCAACAAGCTAGCACGGATATCAAGACAAGGTACAGCCATTAATGCAAACCGTACAGTACGAATTTCTAGAGGCCGTACAACCATTTTTCATGCATAGAAATTGAGGGAGACAGCAGAATAATTTCTGAGGAGTTTGGCTCGCATCCCAAGACTGTCGTACAGCCATTTATTGGCACAGAAATCAAGGTAACTGCTGCAATTAATTTCTGACTGTATTTTCGTACAATTTGGCATGAATTTCGAGGGCCATACAGCACGGTTTTCAATGAGTTGTTCATGTTGGGTTTTCTGTATAGTCTTAGCAGAGTTTTGGCATGAATTTCGAGACAGTCCATACAGCATAATTTGTTCGGACAACCGTACAGTTTTGCGGATTTTTGGGACAAAAATCGAGGAGCATTTTCCAGGACTGTTCAGAAGGATTTTTTGCGAAAGAAAGTCCAGATAAGTTTGTGTAAATTTCTGAAGATGAATATGCTGTAAAAGAAATTTCTCAGAAGCTCAATAATAATAAAAAACCCTCTCTCACTGGTTTTCCCCTTGTGGGTTTTTCCAGGGTCGAAGTTAGACCGAAAATTCTTATGTCTAAATTTTCTGAGTTTTGCATACTACTGATATTTTTATTTCTGCATTGAAAACGATTTTCAGAATCCTCATGTTTCAGTTTTGAAGTTTATTTTCTGCTAAGTTTTTATATGCTGAAACTGTGCTAAAATTGTGCTGAAACTGGGTTTGGGCGTTTAACTTTGGCTAAAAAACCAGCGAGACTGGAACTGGGATGGGGTCTGAAATTTTAACAAGTAAAACATTTATCTTCTTCTGCAATCGTAATATTAACAGAGACAAGTTGACTTACCAGAGTATTAAAGGCATTTAGATGTTCTGTCACAGAATCTCCATCTTCCATCCTAAGATGATACAGCTTCTTTTGAAGAAACAACTTGTTTACTAGGGACTTTGATTGATACAAATTCCCTAACTTACCCTATAGTTCCTTCGCTGTAGATTCTCCCGAGACATTCAACAACACCGAATCTACCAAGCAGAGTCGAATAGTACTCCTTGCTCTTATGTCCAACTTCTCCCAATCTTTCTTTGACATACCAATAGGTGGTGTACTAGTAGGTTGTGTACCAGTCAACTGTGTGCCAGTAGGCTACGTACCAGTAGGTTGTGTACCAGGATCCACAGCGATCCATTGTTCTTTGTCTACAAGAAGGTCCTCCATCTTGAGCTTCCATAGCTCAAAGTTTTTACCATTGAACTTCTCTATCTTGATTCCAGAAGAGCTCACCATTCCTCTTTCTACACTCGAATCTCCACTGCAAAAGATCCCACTAAACCCAGGTTTATCACAGACCCAAGATAAGCTTGATCTATCAAGACCGAGCCAAACCCTCAGCAACAAAGGCGTCCCTCTGAAGCCAAAAACGAGCTCTGATACCACATGTAAGTTTTAAACCTATGAAGTAAAGCAATGCATATAGATTCTTAAGAAAAACAGAAATTAATCAAATGGCTCATACACATAGTACACAGAGATTTATACCGGAAACCCTCAACCGGGGAAAACCTCTCTTATATTCATTATATCGAATTTCACCATTCACCATACAATATATACAATGGTTTTAGGTATTCTGTAGATACCAAAACCCTAATCCCTAATCCGGGATTAATTTAGAAAACCGCCAAAAATAGCAAAAACCGCCCAAAAACAAATTTTGGGCCGCTGCGTGTAACTAGATGGGGCCATACCTGCCCCCCCCCCCTGGGACCCCCTAGGAAGCGCTCGGCGCACACGACACAAAGAGCACTACTAGAGGGATCGTCAGACGTAGTTGTCGAATCTGACGCACCCACACACACACATGCAAAGAATATAACACATACCCAACAGTGGGCACCACATCACACTTTCGGTTTGGAGAAAACCCCCTTGGATTTGAGTGGGGCTTCATGGGTTTGATAACGGGCTTTGTGGGCTTGTGTTGGGGCTTCACACCCACAATGAAACCCTAATTTGATGTTAACTTGTGGAGGGGCTTCTATGGTGACCCCTAAGGATTGTATATAAAGGAGAGAGGTCATTGTGACATTTCATATTGTGGATATCATTTAGAGTGTATGGAGACATGATGGAGCTAGCATAAGTGAGTTTGCACTTGTGCTAGGAGGATTGGTGATCTCAGCAAAGGGGAAGTCTACAAGGTGACGAATCTAGCCTGTTATAGTACGGGTTGTAGGTTGGAAAAAGCTTGATCCAACCACAAAAGTGAGTGCTACAACTACGGGAGAATACACCCAATGTCACCTCGATGTAGGTCCTACACTTCAAGGGTGACTAGGTCACTCTAGGGAGGCGATCCTGATGACCCTAGGGGGAAATAGAAGGATGAAGGCAAGTGTAAGGAGAAGTCCCCTGGAAGGTCAAGTGATGGAAGAAATGATTGGTTGAAAATGGTAAGTGAAGAGAGGTAAATGGATACCAAGTAAAGAGATAGTTGTCGGTGCACCTGTACCTGCCCAAGACACAAGAAAAGACACTTTTCCAACCAAGTATAGTAATGGATCAGCAACTTAAGCTTGTTATCCCTAAAATACAGCAGCATACAAGTTAGTAAATTAGCAATAAATGTTATACTAAAGCTACTTTGAGATGTTAGATTGACTAACTAGTTAGTAGGTGAGTTAGGTTGACAAATAGCTAGGTTTAGGCTAGGAATTGGTCAATGGTTTAGGGCTGTCACAAGTCTGAATTTTCTGTAGAAAATTGCAGACCTATGGCTGTAGCTAACTAGGGAAATTATCAGCAAAGTTAGTGGTCAGATGTAAGTGCTAGGTGGCCCAAAAAGTGCACCCCAGCTAGGAGACTTAGTGGCTGAAAATTGGAGGAAAGTGAGGGGCTTGTTAGTGAGATATTAGCACCTAGGGTTAGTGATTTTCTGCAGCCTTATGGCTGTAGAAAACAAGTTAGTGCAGCAACTTGATTTGTGGGTAAAAGAGGACGCCCTAAGGAGGTAAGACTCCTCAAAGCATCAAGACAACAATCCAAAAGGATGATCCTCAAAATGTGAAAATTTCACGTTTCCCAAGGCGAGCAATTTGTTTCTCCAATGCAAATTTCGCAAGGACTAGTGCCTTTGGCTATTGGGCAATGGGGTCAAGAGGAAGAAGAGGTTATGCTAGGGACTTGGGGGTGTACATCCTCGTAATTCCCAAGTATAGCTTTGCCTCTTAGGGTTTTTCCAAGAGGGTGTACACACTCATAATTCTCTTGGTAGAACACCTTAAATAATAAAGACCTTTAAAGAGCTAAGCTTGAAGTTAAAATTTGACTTGCAAATCCCCCAGGGGTGTACATGCTCGTAATTCCTAGGGTTTTCCAAAATCGAAACAAGATTATCTTGGAGGGTGTACATCCTCGTAGTTCTCCAAGATAACTTGTGAATAAAAATCTCCTTCAAAACAAGCAAATGAAAGCACCTTGGGGAGGGTGCATGCCCTTATACTTCTCCCAAGGGTTTGACAAGTGACAAATTATAGAATTTAAAGCAAGATAACTAGACAATAAATGCAGATTTCTCTTACCAAATTCATAACAAGCATTGAACAAACCCTTATCTTCCAAGCCTAGCACATCAATTTTCCACCAATATCCAAGAAAAACCAAGACAATTGCAAAGAGAGAGAGAGAATGCTCATGGCTAGCGAAAATTTCAGTCCAAAGGTCTCTCACAATGGAGAGTTATGTTCAAATGAGATCTTATGATCTCTTATTTATACAAAATGTCACTAAGGTGACTTGTCCATAAATTAAGGGGTAAACCACAAGACTAGGGGTCAACAACCCTCATCTTGCCCCCTTTAACAAAGTAATATTAACAATTCATTTAAAATTCACTTTTGCACATAATAAAAACCCTAATTTTAGTAGGACGTCACCCCTTTAGGGAACGTTTTAGCATTTGGAAGAGGTCATTGGTGATGGAGAAGAGTAGAGAGGCTTCCCAAAGCCACATGTCAAGCATCCAACAACTTCCTTCATGATGAAGGCTCAAGCCCCTTCAAAACGTCCAAGTGCCAATGTATGTCACCTCACCACCAAGCCCTAACCCCGCTAGATGACGTCATGCTCAAAAAGGAGATGTTTTCCTCTCCTAAGCAAAACGGTTGGCATGTGGGGGCTAGGATACATCGTCTAAGTCATCTTCAAGGCCTTTCAAGTTTGATCTTCCTCATCCGGCATGTGGGCCCTTGGCATCCACCTGTGGGCTCCAAGCCCCATGGAAGCCCAAGCTAGGCTTGTTCTTCTAAAACTATCCACCAGCTAAGTCCTGCAAAACAAAACAAGCACACCCTCCAAGGATCTCAAGTCATAACATCATGATAAGTGAATCCAATCAATAAATGGGCCACCTAAGCATGTGCCTCAAAGATCACTATATCAAACAATTAATTGCTCGAAGGCACTGTGCGACTTGTTAAGCTTGGATATGGGAGGGTTGACGAGGTGTCCTATTGGGTAGATCTTGCCCTAGGTCAAGGAGAGTTTCCAAGAGATCCCTCTCTAAGCCATGTAAAGTGGGTGAAGTGGTTGGGGTCAAGACTCAATGGGCATAGGGCTCATGACATACAAGGGGTCGTAGTGTCTCATTCATGGGTGCCTTTGTAGAGGGTGTGTGGTACCTTCGTCCGCAATGCACTTTTTCCAAGCCCATTATTTGCCATTCTTTTATTCTTTCATAATTTTAAGGAGAGGACGAAGGTCACTTCCCTGGCGTGGTGACCAAATAATGGCAATGTCATCCACAAATATCTAGTGGAAATGAAAAGGTTGGCTCGTGATGAGACCCCCTTTCTCTCAACCATGTAACTGAGAGCCATTACCCTAGTTTGGTGACCAGATGATGGCAATGTTCTACCACTAGATATTCATGGACGTGATAGGTCACCTCGTGATGAGACCTCCCATCCTTCAACTAACCTTTTAAGCATTCTTTATTATATTGTGGGTCCCCTTTACTCAAAGCTAAGCGTTTCACTACTTTCTTGGGTGATCCCTGGGAGAAGCATCTGGAAGGTTTATACAAGGCTTTTATCTTTTACCCAACATCAATCCCTCTGGGTCTTCAGCCCCTTTTTCCCATAGAATGAGGAACAACCCCTTCTTGGGTCGATACACCCTAAAATCCCAAGAGATAAGGAAATGAAGGGGAATAATGATGGAAAGTGGTAAGTATGGTCAGGAATGGTATGATGGCTCTTTAAGGGAGTTCCTAGTAGCAAACCTATCCCTAAGGAAGACCACTTACTAGGGTACAATGTCAACCACCAAGGTGAAGCAAGGCAAAAGGCATAATGTCCAAGCATATATCATGAAATCTAGAGCAATCTAAGATACCACATACTCAACTGGTTTAAATATTGAAATGATGCTCACCATAATACTGACTTGTACCTCACGGACCAAGGCCCACCGTCTTCTGGAAGCCATCTGATGCGGTGGATGCCATCTGGAAATCTGTGACCATCTGTGGTGGTGAGAGGGGTTTCCATTTGTGCAAAAGGGTATTGTTGGTCATGTAGTCTCTCGGCACTCCATATCTGCAACCTGAGGGCCTCGAGACATAATCTCCTTAGTTATCCACAAAATGGGGATAACATGGCCCAAGAGAGAGGAGCGAATTTTTCATACCATACGCGGTTTGCAGGAGGACGAAGCGCATATTTACTGTTGATGATTACAGTTGCGTGAGACATCCTCCAAGACATAGACTGAGTGAGTCGACCTGAGAGAGAGCCCATGAGTTGGGTGTACCCATGAGATGCGTGTGTGGTTCCTCTCTGAGACAGAGATGGAACGTTGTGGCGCTGTGTGGGGTGAGGAAGCCCATGAGCTGGGTGTGTGGTTCCTCTCTGAGAAGGAGATGGAACGTTGTGACCCTGTGTGGGGTAAGGAAGCCCATGAGCTGGGTATGTGGTTCATCTCTGAGAGGGAGATGGAATGTTGTGTGCCCCTGTGTGGAGAAGCCCATGAGTTGGGTGTGTCGTTCTCTTTGAGACAAAGAAGAAACGATGTATTGGCCTCCTTTGTGTAGAGAGTTGAGATGATGTGATACTCCAGATGATTCTCTTGTGAGACGCAGTGAGAAAGAGATCTGTTGAGTTGGATGTGCTTGTGGCTGAGCATAGGTGAACGTGATCCTAGTAGTTGAGCACTAGTGAGCGTGGTTCTCCTGTGAGACGCAGTGAGATAGAGATGTGGACATCCCTGTGGTTGAGCACAGATGGATGTGCCCCAAGTGGCTGAGCACTAGTGGGTGTATGAGATCCCTTGCTATATTGTACAAGAGTCAGACTTACCTGTAACCCTATTTGTGATGTAACGGGTTCAGGTCGGCCCCACCATAAAGTAAAAGATAATTAATATGGAAATTATTAATTCTATTGTGAGTTATTGAGGTCGGCCCTGTTGTGCCAATAGACACTATTGTTGATAGGCTCAGTCTAATATAAATAAAGGTAAATTCCCCATTGAGGAATCATATCACAAGTGCAAGTTTGGAAATTTCAGCAAGTACTTGTTCTTGGGAAAACTGCGCACCTCTCTTGGTCGCTAGTCTTCTAGGGTTTGTAAGCACCCTTTTGTGTGCTAGGTTTTTATGGTGGTGGAGGTCTTTCTCTTGAAGAATATAGCAAAGGATTGGCTGGGTTTTCTTCCCTTGTTGAGAAGGGTTTCCCAAGGGCCAAGATACTTCTTGTGTACTTGTGTATGGTATTTCTTCTTGTGATCTTGGTTGTTGCAACAAATTCTTTATGGTTCAAGTAAAATGCTAAAAATGGAATGAACTTCATGCTTGAGCCTAGCTTATTGAAAAATTAACATTTACACGGGTTGCAGAAGGACGAATTGCGTATAGGGTATATGCGATTTGCAATGGAGCAAACAACGTATTTCTGCGAGTTGTCAGTTGGTGAATTGCGTATCTAAGTTTCTGGGCAGGTACAGATCCGTAGATGCTGACATGTGACATCAACAAGCCGTACAAGTGGTCTACAATAGATTCGTGTGCAGAGGAGATTTCCAGATATCGTTGAGGTTTGCTTTTCTGATTTGTATGGTCATTAGAGAACAAGGTTGTTGTCAATTTTGGTGACTTTGGAGAACAAGGATGTCCTTAGATTTTGGTGATATTGTATTGGCTGGGAGGGCTGGGGTTGCCCTCAAGATTTTTGATGATAACAAGATTACATAACTGAAATTGTGTCTCATGTGTATTGATGATTCATCTCTGATCTTTGTGTTTCCGCTGCATATGGTTTCAGTCAATAATTTCAGTGTAAAGTTGTTCAGTGATAATAGTTATGGTTTTACTGTTAGATCACTAGGAAGCAATTTCCATATTTGAAATTAGTCACATAGAGTTGCATGTTAAAATTGACATCTTGGGCACTTAGGTGGTCCCGAAAACTTCCAAAAAAGTGCTCGAAACATCACTAGAAATGGTTGAAACACCGTTGGTTGTACGGTACGATGTTTCCAAGTTTGGAAATGTCGTATAGTACGAATGACTATGTTTCATACTTTTTTCAACGCTTCTAGGTGTTTAGTGTACTAGAACAATTTGGAAATGCTATACGATATGGTTGGTGGTGTTTCCAAGGCGTTTCGTACCCGTTTCGACGTTTCGACAATTGCGACATGGAAAAACTAGGTGTTTCCTGCAATGTAGCTTTTAGGTGAAAAAGTCACTGTTACCCCCCATACCTAGGGGTAATTGGAGGAGATCATGTCTTGAGGCCAACAATGGAGAACATGATCTACACCATGATGATGATGATCAACATGTCCACAAATGGCAGCCCAACAACCCCCCCCATTTGCATCACAGTTGGATGAACCATGGCTTATCACATTCAAGCAACCCAGAGTATGGGAGATGGTAAGATATTGTCACCATGAGGTATGTTAGTCCTTCTTTCATGCAAAGTGTTGTACTTAATTTGTCGGGCATGTGGATGAGGATCTTTAGTTGAAGTTGGATAATGGATCACTAGTTTGGGAAATTATGTCAGTTGCCTTGTTTCACCTTGGTGGTCAGCTTCTGTGCCCTAGTCCCGTGTTGTCACTGCCTAGGGAAAAGGGGTAATACTAGGGGGCCTTCCCAAGGGTAACGTTCCACTCCCAATCATACTTGACACTTTCCATCCTGGATCCCCTCATATTGTACTAAACTTTGACTGTGGTCCATTCTCTCATGAGAAGAGGGGTTGAAGGCCCAGAGGTTGTTTCGCAGCTGCTCTAAAAGAATAAGAAAATGATGCTAGAAAAGAAAGTGAACATAGCAAAGCAGGACCACCAAAAGCCGGTCCAACTAGATCTCTACTCATTCAGTACTCGCCTTGGTCTCGAAAAAGTGATGTTGAAGCTTGAAACCTTTTAAAGGGGATTAGCAAATATAATATAAAATGCAGGGATTCGAAATATGGCTAATAAATGTTAGATTTTCTTAAATTTTCAGAGCAATAAATTTACTAGAGTATTTAGATCTTCTTTTACATTCAACAACCATATACTGAAAATATAAGCAAGATAAACAAGCACAAGAAGACACAAAGATTTATCCTGGGAAAAACCCAACCAACTTTTCTTAGAGAGAATATTTCAATACAACCATGAACAAGCTCTATTCACAAGAGAAAAAACGATAATGAAGAAACCTCAATACAAGAACTTATCTCTTCTCCTTGTCAAACCCTAGCAAGGGTAGGTGAGCCACCACACAATACTAGCGCAACTCTTCTAGAGATAGCGCACAAGAGAAATCACCAAGAGTCACCAAGAAACGCCAGTTGTTGCAGTAGTTGTGTCTTCTTCTTGCCTCAGACTTGTGCCTTCTTCTTGAGTGAGATAGTTGTGTGAGTGAGTGATCAAATGAGCAAGGCGTCACTTAGATGGGGCCGACTTATCTTCCTGGAATTCTATTTTCACTTTATTCTTTTCTTGTGGGCCGAATTCTACTTCCATTTTATTATTTTCTTGTGGGTCGACTTCTCTTCCTGAAAATTCTATTTCCACTTTATTCTTTTCCTGTGGGTCGACTTCTCTTCCGGGGTGCTCTTCAACTGTTCAATGTTCTTCCTTTGACTTCTTGGAATCTTCTTCTTCTCTAAGAAAAGTTGTCCAGGAGGGAATACCTCTCGCTGCTACCAAAATATCAACACTCCCTCTTAGCAAGGGAGGTATTCCTCCATGATGTTCTCTTCTAGTAGTCCAAATCACACCCATCCATTTCACATGGCATGAGCAAGACTACCACCATAGTCACAAGACTACGCTGCAAGTATCTATGATGTTTTTCCTCTCCTAGTAGTCCCAATCACACCCATCCACTTCACATGGTATGGGCAAGACTACCACTATAGTCACAAGACTACGCTGCAAGTATCTATGATGTTTCTCCTCTCCTAGTAGTCCCAATCACACCCATCCACTTTACATGGTATGGGAAAGACTACCACCATAGCCCCATTCACACCTAGCCACTTCACATGGCTTAGGCAAGGCTACGCCATGGTCCCAATCACACCTAGCCACTTCACATGGCGTAGGCAAGACCACGCTACAAGTCCCAATCACACCTAGCCACTTCACATGGCGTAGGCAAGACTTGTACCAGGCTACTCGTTATTCCCTCAATCACTTCACATGACTGATCTGGGAAACCCTTGGCCAAAGGGAGAGTATCTGCCCACTGTAGGAGAAACATCACAATTCCCTCTCAACGAGGGTGGACATTCTGCATTATACCAAGCTTGTCTCTGAAGTACTCATACTTCACTCTAGACAGAGGCTCGGTGAGAATGTCTGTTATCTGCTCATCTGTGGATATGTACCAAAGCTCCACTGCTCCTTTCTGCACCATGTCTCAGATGAAATGTTATTTGATCTCTATATGCTTTGACTTGTCATGAAAGACTAGATTCTCTGAAAGCTTTACACAACTTTGATTATCACAATATATCAAAGTTGGATCCAACTCTAGATCAAATAACCCTGCAAGCAACTTCTAAAGCCACACTCCTTCACGGCTTGCGACACTGGCTGCTATATATTCTGCCTCTGTTGTACTGAGTGCCACTGACGTGTGTTTTATGCTCAACCATGAGATCATACCTGATCCAAAACTGAAGCAACATCTTGATGTGCTTTTCTTGTGCACTGCACTCCCCACCCAGTTAGATTTTGTCTAACCTTGCAGCGTTACTTTACCATCTGAGACATATCTGAGTCCATATCCAACTATACCATGCAGGTACCTCAACACATGCTTTGTTGCTACCAAATGTACATGTCTAGGCTCAACCATGTACTGACTCAATGTGTTCACTACAAAGCATATATCCGATCTGGTGTTAACCAGGTACATCAAGGATCTGATTAACTCTTTGTACATCGTGCGATCAACCAAATCTGAAGAAGAATCACTCGAGGGCTTCAGATTCGTAACCATAGGTGTGGCCATGGACTTGCAATCCATCATCCTAAATCTCTACAGGATATCAACTGTTAATGTTTATGCCATTATTATAATTCTTTGCATTTCAATAGATAATAGCAACATAAGAACAAGATCACTGAGAAATACACATTCATAAGAGACACAACATTTATCCTAGGAAACCCTCTAGGGGAAGAAAACCCAGCAAAACTTCCTTAATATAGATAGTCAATACAATGCCAAGAGATCTCTATGCTAAAACAGAAAGTCCTCTCCAAGATATGCGCCACTCTCTCTCTCCTTTGCCGGTAACAAATCAGAACTTGTCTCTCAAACTGAGCAAGTGAGTTGTTTTCAAATGAGGCGCTAGCCTCCTTTATTTATACAAGTTCCGGCACGTGTGAAGTGTCTCTTCACTGGCAGGGCCGACTTCTCAGTCTGGGTGGGTAAACCCACCTTTATTATATTTCTGGGTCTCTTAATTAACTGTTGGGGCCGACTTCTTATTCTGCCTATTACAATTGTCTTTTGACCAATCCGCAAAAGGGGATTTGGTCCTATTACAATATCCGACATGATCAATCCACAATGGGGATTGATCCTATGAATAAA
>JASDQU010378920.1:0-11268 GCA_032191745.1 Picea mariana | reverse complement strand
TCACCTTTACAAACTCATCTTCAGCAAGTCCATTCAAGATAGAATTCATCCCCTTAGCATTAAAACTAAACTCTAACTTATCATCCTTGGAGGCTAGCACAACAGGCTTTGTATATCCAGTCTCTACTACATCCCAAACATCAGCACCCAAGGCCATTAAGTATGTTCTCATTCTAATCTTCCTGAAGGAAAAATTTGTTCCATCAAACACAGGGGGCTTAGAGGCTCAAGTCCCTTCATGACTTGTCATGTTTAAGCTTACATATCTACCTTTGAATAAAAGGAACCCGCTCTGATACCAATTTTTGAAATTACTAAGACAACTGAGAGGGGGGGTGAATCAGTTGTAATTGAGCTTAAACAATTTTAAGTCTATTAAAACATTATTAATCTTTCTTCAAGTGACATTCAACAATGTACAACATATGGATAGTAAAAGTAAAGAGCATCAGTCACACATAAGGTATACACAGAGACAGATTTTCACGAGGAAACCCATAAAGGGAGAAACCCTCTTCTTCTTCGAAATGATAGGTAGTCTTTTAAGTTCTGTACATCATCTACAATTGAGCACCAACTCAATGTGAGGTTGCTACCTCAGTTTTACAAGCTGCAACTTGTTTGAGAGAACCAACTCTCTGGTTTCTCTAGCACCCATTACAAGGAAGCACCAACTCCCTTAATGTTCCAGCACCAACTGGATGGAAGCACCAACTTCCAATTACACAGGCTCCAACCTGCATAACAGAGAACACTTATTCTCCCTTGCACCACCCTGCCACCCTGGTTTCTCTGGCTGCAACCAAATGGAAGCTACAACTTCCTGTGTTCAAGCTATCACTTGAACCTCTGAGGACAAAAGTCCTCCCAAGCACCTCCCAACCTTCCTGAAATATGAAAGAATGAATACACAGACAACTACACAGATAAATCAATTCTTACCAATCTTTCTTTTTTCTGTAAATCTGGTCTTCTACTAACTATTCTGCAAATTCTTCTCTTCCTCTGTCTGTTTAGCAGGTCTACTCTGCATCAACTTGTTCTATCATTCTGTTCTGCTTCAACTTGTTCTGTTCTTATGCTCTGCTTCAAGTTTTCTTCCTCATCTGTTTCGCCTCTTTGAGTTTCATCTCACACTGTGCATATTCTCAATTTCACACAACACATTCTATGATTTTCCCTTTCTTACAGTTTCGTTCATTTTTCATCCAGAACAGCCAACATCACACTGTTTGTCTCATTTTCTTTTATACACACACACGACGGTTCAACTTCCCATCTCCTTAGGCAAAAGAAAGACAACTGTCCGGGCAACTGAAACGCCAACTGATCGGCAATCATGAGTGTGTTTCGCTAACAGATTCATAACTGAGGAGTTAACTATGAGAGAGAATAATAACCCTCTGATCATCACTTGATCTGACGGTTTAGATCATTTCACAATTTTTCATTTCCTGTTGCATTGTTTTCTTGCCTCTCCATGTCGCGATTCGCGAAACTCCGATATGGAGTTGGATGAATGGTCTAGATCTGATCTTGATTCTACGGCTGCGATTGAATCGCGATTTCGCATATCACGATTTTGGCATTCTTGTTGCATTGTTCTCTTTGCCTCTCCATGTCACGATTCACGATCTATCCCCACGTGTCCTACCCATAAATGGACGGTCCTCCATCTATCGGAATTTTGTAAGCCCCGCTACTCCTTACACTTTAAAGAATGTGCAGTTTCTCCTTGATCCAATGATGATCGGGTCCAGCACTTGGATCTAACGTCTGAGATCTGTCCTCCTCTTCAGTGTGCTCTTCTTGTCTACATTCAGATCTGACGGCCCTCGTTCTTTCGAGAATTTTGGATGGGATCCAATGATCAGAAATGATTCTCAAGCTTTATGGGTCCCTCCTCTTCACCACACTCTTCTTGTTGATCTGACAGCCCTCGTTCTTTCAGGAATTTGAAAGGGATCCAACAATCAGAGATGGACTTCATCATGCCTGATCAACATTTTAGATTATGCCTGTTTGTTACAAAGCTCCTGTACTCATGCCATCTTCATTGTTGTACTTTCCATCAATGACAAGCATTCGCTTAGATCATTGTTGCGTTGTTGGTCTTCTTGAACTTCTCTTTTGTTCCTGTTTTTATGCCTGTCTATTACAGACCTCCTGTACTCATGCCATCTTCATTGTTGTACTTGCCATCAATGACAAGCATTCACTGTCTATTGAATATTTTCCAACAAAGGAACATAATGACCTACCATGCTAGCACATCATGCAGAGGGAAGAAATCACTAGAAATGACACATGTACTAAAAACATTCACGACGAGAGAGAAATAATAATAAAAAAAAATGTTACAGAACAAGCACCAAAAATTAAAATGAACAACCCCTTAACCTTAATTGAAAAGAGCAGGACCCATCCCGGTTCCAAATGCACTTATCCATCTACGCACACAATAATTCCTTTAGGGAATCCTGTCGCCACATTGCGACAAGCGTGCTAAGATTCCAACCGCAAACATGAGGAATCTAAACCATCAACCCATACATAATACCCAACCTTTTCAAAATCCAAAATGCACTGACATACAATAGACGAAACCATAAAGAGAGCATTGTAATCAATCAAGCTAAACGAGGCACAAGTAACTACAATCAAGTGAGGGTTAAGGATTTCAACCTTCTAGTCGTACCTCAATACCATCTAACCATCATAAACCTATTCTAGCACATTGTGTCTTACCTCATCCTAAAATTAACATACATAACACCCTTTAGGTGACATTTACATTTCATAAAAGGGGGGTGGTTCAGAAACAATACAATTCACTATGGTTTTCATAACCTTTCCAATTCAAAAATGACAATGTACCTTAACCTTACAATGCAGCCCTATAAAAACTTCTGAGTACCATAACAGTTTCTAAGCAATAATTTATTATTAAATAACACATTATAAATAACCCCTTCTCAATAAATAACAATTTCTAAATAACACATTCTTATTTAAAATAACAATTTCTCATTGAATTTCCACATGCATATATATCGTAACATCATTAAATCAGATTATTAAAAAGGTAATTTGAGACTTAGATTATTATTCAGTCAATTTAATACTTCATAAATTTGTTTCAACTTGACTGTTATATTGCGATACTAAGCACAAATTAGGTACCCTAGCTATTGACTACAGTTGTAATCACACATATAGCATTCAAATCAAACAACTGTTGTAATAGCCAACCACAGTTGAGTCATAAAAATCAGAAACACACAGGGAGTCGTCGTTTCCTTAAAGGTTAGCTCCCATCTTGACGTCTCTGCAAATAACCATTACTTCCACCTCCCACAATATGAAAACACAACCAAGTTCAACACTCACTCAGGTAATCGATGGGCATCAAATGAGAAAAAGGGGGCGAGGGCGATTTTAATCCAGTTGAGCTTACACTGGCAGGTGTAAAGGACTGATATAAAGAAATTTTAATTAAGGCAAATCTAGTGACATGTATAGAATTTAAACAAGGCGATTTAATTCAGGGGAGGACGCATAGAATAATCATAAAAGAAAATGTAAAGATAAGTTGTTTAAACGCAGAGATAAAATCGTAGTTCAAAAATGATATCATTGCCTACAAAGATATTGTTGTCCATAATAAATTGTTTTTTTAACAATGATATAGATGTCTACACTAATATTACTGTCTATTAAAAGAAATTAATGTTTTATAAAATCGTAAATTCACTATTTGATAAAATCACTATTGGTAAATCTCCATTCAAAAATTGCTATTATATAAATTGCTAAATCAAATGTTATTCGCTTTATTCACTCCAGTTGAAGTTCAAATGCTAGTTGATGTACTCATAATTTCAATTTCTATTTCAAATTCCAATTCAAATGATATTCAATTCGCAGTAGTAAAAATAAATTGCCAAATCAATCGCAACAGTAATGATAAAATCGTTGTGTAAATATCAGTAAAAATCCACAACTAGGGAACAATAAAAATCCATATTAGATCGCTTGGTAAATAACACTAAACTCCATAACTAAAGAACAATAAAAAAAAAACATAACTAGGTTCTTGTGTAACAAACAATAAAGTTCATGACTAACAATGATAGCGCATGCACATTGCACACTCCAAGTATTACCCACGTAGTCATCACGCAGTCATCAGAGATCTGGAAATGCATAGCAATGCAGTGGAAATGTTGGGTAAAGTGAGGGTTAAAACAAGGTGTAAACGTATGGTGAAGAATCAAATAAAAAGAAAGGTTGTCGAGATTGCAACTCAAGGGAAAAACGCAGAGGATCTCGCTGCAATAAAAAATGTTGAGAAAAAGAATTATCCTACACTTATTATCCATCCACAAAAAAGTAGGGAATTTGAATCTAAGTATTAAACACCCGAGTGAAGACATTCGATTTGGCTCCTAGCTGACTACTCAGGCATAGACTAATAACTTAAAGGATCATGGAACAAAGGATAAAAACACAAATCTGCATCCAGATCTTCTCCGTGGAGAAGCAAATAATGAAATAAAAGCGCAATAAAGGAATAAAGAAAACACAGGTAGGAGATACAAGAACACAACAAAGGTTTTGAGTCTCGGGATCATTCTGGCCACGCGCAAAGAGACAATAACCCATAAATAAAGGATACAGTGGATAGCAAGGGTTCTTACAAATAAATCAAGCGACAAGGGGATTACAATTACCGTAGGAATCCACGTGCAAAGAAATCTCATCGCAATGAAATATTCAACCGAGTACAAAAAAGTAAACATGTGTAAATTAAATTTCATTGTAAGTAACAACTTTAACAGGCGTACTTTATCCAAATGTGAATGCTCTGAATTCTCTGTCCCTCACGCGCTTTGTCGAGCTCCCTCTTTTCTACTGATATGACCTCACCGGTACCTCCCAACGAACGCTAGGGGTACTCTTCTTCTCCCTGATCCCCCCGAGATGAAAAGGGTCCATGCACACAATTCCAGAGAATGCTAGAACCTATCTTTCCTTGTAAGGTCGAGCTACCACTCGTTACCCGAGCTGGGTATCCCAACTCCCACAAGATAAAGTTCAGTCAAGATAAAATTTCAGCAGCATAATGTTACGCAAACTAGATGTCCCCATACTCCTCCTCCGCCATCTCTTTTATAGAGTTTCTTAGTCATTAGTTTCCCAAACCCTCATTAGTTTCATTTTTCATTTATTTAATTAGCAAAAAACTCCCTCGTACACATGTCACTCGATCTCCTAGTTGAACCAGAAAATCCATTTTATTAATTAATTAAATATTCCTATTTCCTTCATCCACCTAAAAGCATTCCTAAAAATGCTCCTCAATGTCCCAAAATTCCCTTACAATTCTTAATGACTTACGCCTTACTCAATTCCTAGTCGAGTTCATAAATAGAAAGTTCCAAAGGCAAGATTCCTTACTAAGTTAGACATTCAACTTTTCTTCGAGTTTCCCCTTTTCTTCAAGTTTCCCTTTTTCTTTAAGTTCCCCCCTTTTTCCTTTTTAACTAAAAATCAACTTAGCAAGTGTAGATAAAAACAACCATTTACCCTTTTTCCTTTTTAACTAAAATCAATTTAGCAAGTGTAGATAAAAACAACCATTTACCCTTTTAATAAATTTAATCCTCCATTATAATTTTCTTTTCTTTAATAATTAAGTTTGAATTTCTTACCCCCCTTCTTGCTACATGTTTATTTAGTTTTTATTTATCCACATGTTCTTATTAGACCTAGGTTTTAATTTCAATAGGATGGGTGACAGTTTTTAAGGGAAAAAATCTTATTAAACTTTACTTATCACGACATTCATTTTAAGGCCGACCAGATCCTAAGGAAGCCTAATTTTCTAGGAACTAGGTTTATTAACTTAACATATTTAAAATCGCGATGTTCTCTTCGGGACGCACTACATGCTCCAAGGGTGCCACTCGCCTCCTTCTAGTTTCTTTGCACGACGTGCCCTTAAAGATGCACCGGGTGCTCCAAGGGTGCCACTCACCTCTTTCTATTTTTCTTTGCACGACGTGCCCTTCAAGACGCACCACGTGCTCCAAGGGTGCCACTTTCCTCTTGACTGAATTTGGTAGACGTCAAACCCCTAGATTCAATACTCTACTAGGTGATCTTGTGGGAGACTAAGTTCCTCTAAGGAATAATTCCCCTGCCTTATTGTGCGCCCCTTAGAATCATTGTAAGCGACTGTCACGATCTTCGCTCACAACATTGTGGGTCTTCTCGAACTAGGTAATCGTTAACCTACAGTTCGAGCCACGGCGGGAGTGCTAGTAGGCTGTGGCAGGGATGTTGCCACACCCCTCCCTCAATGTCTCTAGTTGTCATGTGTGACCCCTTTACTCCATATGTGAGTTTGGTCGACAAGCTATCATCATCCTACATCCATCAATGAATCATGTAAACAATAATAATAAATCATCATAACATCCAATCATATGTACATATGTCACATCAACAACATTCAAAACCTAGCAATCTACTCCCAGACTTGATACAGAGTCCAAGGGGTTTTATCGATGCCTCTGCTTCCTCAATGTCCAGAGTTCTGCACACTCAGGATAACCCATTCAATATAACTTGTCGATGTAAATATAACAAAAATGACATAACATCAAATCCACAATGTCTCATAATCCTAATCAAAATAGACAATAGTACAACAACCTAGATCACTTGCACGCAAGTGTCGTCAAAGAATAAGTTCACTCAATGCGTGCAAGAGAAGGATGTTACATACACCCCCTCTTGTCTTAAACTTCATCCCGATGTTTCACAATATGTAAGTGTCGAAATAAAGTGTATCAGAATATCATAGGTCTAGCTATCAATAAAAATGGGAATTGCTGACGCATATAATATGCATCCTCCCAAGTCATCGAGTGTGGACAATAGTTGTCCCAGTGGACCTTGACCTGATCTACTGTTCTACATCGTAGTTTTCGAATGTGATGTTCCAAGATATGGATCGGCTTTGTCGTGAGAATAGCCTCGTTCGATACCTGCAAGGGACTCATGTCAACAACATGTGTAGTATCACTAACATAATGTCTCAAAACAGAGACGTGAAGAACATCATGCATACACCTTAAGGATCAGGCAAGGCTAGTCATTAGGCCATAGACCTTCTCTTTTCCACAATCTTGCGGGATCCCATGAACCTAGGAGAGAATTTAGCACCCTTTCCAAACTTGATTGAACTCTTATGTGGTTTCACCTGCAAGAAGACTCGATTGACAACTTCATAACTACGATTGACATGATGCGCATCGACATAACTCTTTTGTCAATCTTGCACTTCCTTGATCCTTTTTATTATTGTTTTCATTTGATCTTCCATTTCTTGGATTGCTTCTGGTCATACCATGACCCTATCCTCAAGTCGATCCCCTCAAAGGTGGCCGACATGGTCTCCCGTAAAGAAACTTGAAAGGCAACATATTAATGGTTCCTTGATAACTGTTGTTGTATGAAAAATCTACGAGTGGAAATAACTCTTCCCATCTCATTTGTTGGTCTATAACGTACATATACAACATATCCTCCAATATTTGGTTTCTTCTTACAGTCTGCCCATCTTTCTCCGAGTGATACATGTTACTAAAGTTAAGTTGGGTTCCCAATGCCTCTTGGAAACTAGTGCAAAACCGTTATGTAAACATCGATCCTCTATTGGATATAATCCTCTTAGGCATGACAAGCAACCTCACAATCTCACTGATGAAAACTCCAGTTATGTTACGTGCCTGATATGTCATATGCATAGGAATAAAATGGGCACTCTTCATCAGAGTGTCGACTACCAAAAAAATTGAGTCATCTCTCCTTTTCGTCAACAAAAATACAACAATGAAATCAATCGAATAACCTCCCATTTTAATTCTAGAATAGCGTGCGAATGTAGTAATCCTGTCAGATGTCTATGTTTAGCCTTCACCCGCAGACATTCTATACATCTTGCCCCATATTTGACTATGTCTTCCTTCATTCCTTTCCAAAAGAATAAGGGCTTAAGGTCTGCCCTCATCTTCGTGACTACAGGATGAGCCATGTACATGACTCTATGAGCCTCGTTTAGGATCAACTCCTCAACTCGTCATTGCGTGGTAAGTAAATTCAAATTTTGAATCTCAATAATTCGTCATTGTCCACAATAAATCCCTCAAATTTTGGTACCATCATTGTGTTTTGTATGATAAAATCCTTGACCTCCTTGTACTAGTCATCGTTGCATTATAAGGTTAGGATATTTTCATGTAGATTTGTCTGAAGATGCATCACCAAAAAGATGTGTGGTCTCTGACTCAATGCATCTACCACTATGTTCATTGCTCCCTTTATGTAAGTAATCTCAAAATTGTACTCGCTAAGCAATTCTGACCAACGTCCTTGTCACGCGTTCAAGTCGCTTTGCGTAAAAATGTGTTGTAGTCCACCTTGGTCTAATTTTAATTCAAATTTCCATCCAATAAGGTAGTTTATACACACACTCAAGGAATATACAATGGCTAACAACTCCAAATCATGTGTCGCATAGTTCTCCTCATGCCTTCTCAACTTTCTCAAGATTTAAGTGATCACTCGACCGTCTTGCATCACGACTCCACCTAAACCTTCCTTGGATGTGTCTGCGCATACCAAGATGTCTGCCTCCATGTCAGGGACCTTCAATATCAGCGCTTTTGTCAACAGATTCTTGAGCCTCTGAAATGCTTCCATGCATTTCTTGGTCCAAACAAACTTATTTTTCTTCTTATGTAATTCCATGATCAGATTTTCTATCTTTGAAAAACCCTCGATGAACCGTCGATAGTATCCCACTAAACCCATGAATCTACACACTTCAGGGACATTTGTCGGCACAGGCCATTCCATAATAGCCTCGACCTTTGCTGGATCCATGACGATACCTTCGCCGGAGATGGCATGCCCTATGTAGTGAACCTTCGATTGATAAAACGAGCATTTAGACAATTTCCCATAGAATTTGTTCCCTCGTAGACAATGTAGTACCATGTGCAAGTGCTCGGCATGCTCCTCCGTCGTCTGAGAGTAAATAAAAATATCGTCAATGAATACCTGGACAAACTTGTCCAAGTATTCATGAAACACCCCTTTCATCAAACTCATAAATAGCCCTAGTGCATTTGTCCATCCAAACGGTAAAACAGTAAACTCGTAATGTCCAAACCTCATCTAAAAGAAGGTCTTAGGGATGTGGTCCTCCTTGATCTATAACTAGTGATACCCTAATCTCAAGTCGATCTTTGAAAACACCATCACGCCCTTCATCTGATCAAATAAATCATCATTCCTTTGCAACAAATATTGATTCTTGATCGTTTCCTTATTCAATTGACGATAGTCAATGCAGAGTCTCCACGACCCATCCTTCTTCTGTATGAATATAACAGGCACACCCCAAGGTGACACACTTGGACATATTAGTCCTAGCTCCAACAACTCCTTTAGTTGCATTCTCAACTCCTGTAAATCTGGGGTCAACATCCAATAAGGTGTTATTTCTATCGGTTTGGTCCCCGATTTTAGGTCTATAGTAAATTCCAGTTCCCTCTCTAGTGGAATCCCAGGTAACTCCTCAGGGAAGACGTCTGCAAACTCTCTAACCACTGAAATGTGTTCTATACCTTCCACTACTCCCTTCTCGTTTAACGCAAGGATCACATAAAGATTACATCCATTGCGCATGCTCTTCCATAGCTAAAAGGAAGAGATGAACCTCGGGGAAAGTCCCTAGTTTCTACCTATAATGATGCATCTGTGGCCCTCGTCATCGGCCAAGCTCAATCATTTCATCTTATAGTTGAGTATCGCATCATGTGATTCCTACCAGTCCATATTGATCACATCGTCGTAAGAGCTTAAGATCATGTCATAGGTTGAACTTCGTTACACTATCCCTATATTAAATAGACATTTCATACTCCTTTCCTCCAACCCTTCGGTTGGCACTCGAGGTCAATTCGATGCATATAAACTTGTCTAGTCAAATTCCCTTACCTAAAAACCCTTTAGAGTGGCAAGAAATAGAGCTCTTTGAAGCACCAGTATCTCACAAATACTAAAAGATTGTTTGGTGATGGCACCTAATGCCTCGAACACCTTGGACTGGTGCTCAAACCAGTGGTTATCCACCGCAGTCAATTCTTCCTCAATAATGAGGCCTGCTGGACTGCATCGTACAATGTCTAAGGAATTTAGACCCTCTCCTTCGCACAGAGCTATGATTAAGGCTGCACACAAACTTTTTGACCTCCATCTTCTCCTTGTTCATATGCAGGGCATACCAGAGTAGATGATCTCATAATATGGCATCATACAACCACCTTGTCATAAGGCACAAAACCCATCAAGCTGACACTTGATGAATTCCTCTGACATTTACTTCTCCCATAACTGTTCATCAAACTGTTCCCAAAACACAGCTCTGACAGTTATGTCTAGCTGAGGTAGGAGTGTCTTCCACCTTAGGAGAGCATTCCCTTGTAGTTGAAGAACACCATGCAGAACTTCATGACAGAGGTCATAACCGCGAAGTGCGAAGCACATCGCCTTGTTGTCCAGCCATGCCTTGGAAAATGAGCCATCAATGGGACTCATGAATGTGGGAACTTACTATTCTAGAGCTCCCCACGAATGCTAATAGGATTTTTTGGGGCACGTTGTGGACCCTTAGAGGTACAGGTGTTGTGGCCTTATCTCAATATGCACGATTTTTCAAGGCCTCCAACATTTCCCTTGAAGCTCCTTGTCTGACCATACACATCCCTTACAATAGTCGAGTCATGCCCAATGACTTGTTCTTCTCCTTTGGGTTTGGACCCCACTGGTGTGAATGCTATTGGAGGCATCGCGCCTCCTCCCCAGCCACCACGTTGTGAATCTCTACGGTGTCATCTAACCGTTCTTATCGCATGGGCAGGTTAAATTTTTAAATAGATCTAGGCTATTACTCAAGTTTTTACTACACTGGAAAGCATGGCGATCCATAGTCACTGGGTTGAACCCACTCTGATACCATATGTAACAACCCCAAGTCGTTAGGACTACGTGTGATGCAAATCGAATGCAATTTTTTTTTTTTTTGCAGGAAGGCAACAATGAAAAAATTTAATCCACACAACTTGACGATGAACACAACACAAGAAAAAAACACCTTGAGTAACATAATGACCTAGCATGCTAGCACATCAT
>JASDQU010378919.1:0-11268 GCA_032191745.1 Picea mariana | reverse complement strand
ATCAAAGAATTGCTCCATCTGAAGTATCCATGTGATTGGGTCCTTGCCATCAAACTTCCTCATATCAATCTTAGGAACGTGGTTGGTCTTCAAACCAAAGTTGGAGTTTCTCCATTATTGATTCACCTTCCTTGTGTCCTCATCATGAATTTCATGGGATGCATTTTCACTTTCATGTGTCTTCTCTGTTATGAAATTTTTCAATACTTCCATGATCTCCCCTTTTAAACCATCCATCTTAGTATCCAACATAGATTCCATTGAATCCATCTTATTTTGTAGTTCATTTATGTCCCTACACATTTCTTCACCTTCATCAAGAGTCCAAGTAGGATTTTATGGAGACTTATTTGGTGTAGAAGTTCCCTTTTTTGGTGGCATGTTGGCCAAGTATCACTTTTGAACCTTGATTTTGAGTTGGTTCTGCTAGACAATATTTATTTTGTTATATCTCCCATGTTTTGGCCCTTCTATGTATGAAACTTTATTTTATGTAGTTCTCTAATATTTCTTCTCTACAATGCCACGGGTCTGATCAAAATTGGATGTGCCAAGTGGAATTTATGGTAACTTCCCCACAACTTGTTGATTTTTGGCCTTTCCAGGAGATCTCACTTGTATAGCGTGCCCCGCACAAAATAATGATATGAAATTATGAAACTCGCACCAGAAATATTATAGACTGTCCAAGATCCAATGAAACCAGTCCCACTCAATTTGGATACTCTAGGAAGAAGTTATGATTGTTTTATCCGGAACACCTTCTTGAGACTAGTCAATAGGACTAGTCAGATACCCTATCTTACATAGTGTGTATCTACAAATTTAAGATGACCCAGAAGCTTAAATTTTTACCACATATACCTTACTAATTTTTGTAAATAGCCTCCAGAGTTTAGGTTCTGAAACATTACAGAAACGTTTTTATAGCGAAAATTCCATAATGACTCAGTTCAGGATGATTCCAGAACCCTATCTTGTACAAGATGTATCTCTGAAAGTATAAGGCCTCGGGAGCTGAATTTTGAACCCAACGTACCTTGATCTGTCTACTAAATATACTCCAAGCTGTTCCTTCTGAAATGTTGTATAAAAAAAGTTATAGCAAAAATTCCAAGGTGTCTCAGATGTAGAAGCGAAACCCCAAGACCTTGAGCTCTGATACCATATGTTAAGAACCAAATATCAATATAGCATAGAAAAACCTCAGAAAAAGTACTCAATGCCTTGAAAAAGAGATAATTTCAGATAATAATCCTCTTTGAGGGGGAAACCTCCTTTTACCCCACTTAAATGTTCAAGTACAAGATGATTCAAGATGAAAATCTCTCCTTGGTATATATAGGAGACTAGGAGGTATAATTACAACTAATGGCCTAAAGACGACATAAAGAAAATAACATTACTAATATAATATGCCCCAATTAAGGGGTAATGAGCCAATATTAGGGCTTAACAGTATTCTTGTACCTCCTCACGTCTCATTGCAACCCAAGCTTCCTGAAAATTATGGATGGCAAGAGATTGTCCACCCGGTAGTCTCCCAACATCGTGGTTAGCCCAACTTGTCCTTTCCTGCTCCTCTACCTATTAACCCCATTGTCCAATCTGCCCCTGACCATTCACCAGTGCAATCCTCCCATTCTAGCAAGAGATTGAAAATTGAGGCCCACCATGCCCTTGACAAAGAAAAATCCACTGCTGCCCCTTCCTCACCCTCCAATGTCTTTGAAAAATCCATGTCTTCCTGGATGCATTTGAGGGACGATTGTTCCCACGTGATCAGTGAGATTAGGCCTAAAGGATCTGCACATCCAAAGAAAAATTCAGGAAAATCAAAGGGTGACAACAGCAATCAAGGAAAGATTTCATCACAAAGTGAAAAATATGGCTTTTTAGTTTTATTTTATCTATTGTTTTATGACAGTTGACTTTAGGGATCTTTGGACAACACGTTTATTTTGGATATATGAGTAATATTTTTGGAAATAATTTCAAATATCATGAGCTAAATTGTCAAATGGAATATGTGGATGGGAGTCACAAGGAGGTGTGTTTTGCTTGACTAATAGTTATGTTATGATTGTTATAATTGTTATGAGCTAAGGGGAGTCACAAGGGGTCCCACCTAATAGTTATTATTTATTTATGGCCTTTATTATGATTATTACTTTTACCCCAAACTAAATTTGGTTGAGTCTTTTAATTAACTTAACTAATAAGTTGGTTCAACTACTTCAAACAAGTTTGAATTGTTTAAAAGAAAAAGGAAAGGGAGGAACACAGGAAAGGATAGAAGCAGAAGCATACTAAGGTTTGTTCTTTGAGTTTATGTTGAGATATTTCAGTTTTCATTCATTCATTTATTCATCACAAGCCTAATTTTCTTTTATGATAGTAGGGTCTTATTGTAGACAACATGTTCAGGGTTGAATCACATCATTCAGACACTTGTTTTTCAGAGGTGTTGATCTATCTTTGATAGTCTGTGTAGACTTGATTGTTTGTGAATTAATTTTCATGACTGACAAAGGCTATTGTACAGAGTCGAGTGGGAAACAATATGTGGCAAGATGATCCAGCTTTTAGAGTTCAGTTTTGGTTTTCTGTCAGAGGTCCTTTTGTATGTTCCATCGGGGATGTCTAAGTTTGACTTTGGTCCAAAATTTCTGCATGAGATTTTGTAAAGAAAATGACTCTTTGGTGAATTTGAATGAAATAAAGGATTTCTATATATCTCATATGTCTTGATTATCATCTTGGTGGCTTTACTTCTATCTTTACATTTATTCCAGAAATTGATATGTTCAGAAAATTACATAAAAATTAAATTTCCAGCAAGTTTTTTGTTGATAAAAGACTAGCCTAAGCACTCATAGTTAATACTTGTGAGTTAGGATGTTATTTTTGTTGGCTATAAACATAGGGTGATATTCCCATCTACTTTTCTCTAGCCAAGCAGAATCTAAAAATGCTTGAGTAAGATCATTTCATATATTTTCCTCAACACTATTGTTCATTACTCATTGGATATAATTGAATATATAATCTGGTTGAAGTATAAGTTGAAATTTTTTTTAAATTGTACTTGATACTGATTCACCCCCCTCTAAGTATCAACAATTTCTGAAATCTTTGGAGGGGGTAAAGGGACCACATATTACCAATCCACAAAATTTTATCTAGTCAACATTTTACCTACTCATCAATCTAGACAACTTTGTCTTGGGGGGTTTTTACCATTTTTTCTCTGTTTGGGAGATATCCATTTTCGTGTAAAAATTCATCCATTTTCGAGTAAAAATTCCAAGTCTAGAGAAAATGAAAAAGGGTCAAATTGTCAAATCTGTATTGATGCGGAAATTGGATGGAGCAATAGATCCCAAATATGAGAGTTGTTGTATATTCACAATAAATAACATTACCAACCCCTGATATAAAAATTTCATTGGCTCTCTCCATATTTTCTTCTACAAGGGGAAGAAATTAGCCTTTGAAATTTTTGACACTAGTGAAACAAGTGAAAAAGTTATGAAACTACTAATTTCAAAGAGCCATAACTTTCAGCTCGAGAATCGAATTGAGGCATAAGTACAACCATCAAAAATATAGTTCATAAGGGAATATTTTTGAAATCTAAAAATGTTGATTAGATTATTAATGTTCTTCAAAAAATTAGGGAAAAGAAGGGCCCATAGATTAATTAATGACAATTTTACAATATTCTTAACTCTAACAAATAATTGTTGCATGCACATTTCTTGCAGAATTAGAGGTACATGAAAACATATATTGTTCTTATATGACGACTAGAGATATGGAGGATGCTTGTGGATCTTGCATCCATGAGGAGGAGGTTAGAGGTTTACATGTCAGCATGGGAAATGCAAATATCGATTCCAATGGGAACAGAAGCAAGGTGGAGTTGGTCAAGACTATGAGAAGCTTGTAGAAAGAAGTGAAGAGCTATAGAGTAGACAATTAAAGGATGATGAGAACTCAAGGAGAGTTTCCACATAGTATAAATATGATGCAAAGGAAATTCAATAAATATTTTGGCACAAAGCAAGCAACTATTGCAAGGCAAGTAGCAACATCCAGATCTCATGATACGAGGGATGACCATGGGGGATCTAGGAAATCAATGAGTGTTAGTAGATATCATCATCATTCACTAGGACACTCTACTAGAAGAGAACATGTGTATTTAAGGTCATAGATCAGCTCGAGTGTGTCCCATGTCGGAAATCAGAGGAGGAGGAGGCTTGAGTCAAATATTTTGCAAGGAGAGCTCAAGAAGAGCAAGCCACCATCCTTTGATGGAGAGCATAGGAAGGAATATTATGTTGAAGACTAGTTGTTGGGAATGAAACAATATTTCAAGTTGCACGATTACTCATCAAATGTAGAAGCAAGAATTGTAACCTACCACCTTCAAGGAAAAACATCTATGTGGTGGGATCAACTCAAGCATGTTAAGCACATTGATGAGAAGAGGATCTCATGGAGGTAGTTCAAGAGATATTTCTAGTAGGATTACTTGTGAGAGAAATATTATGATAAGAATATGGAATATTTATTTGAACTCAAGCTTGGAAGCATGACAATGGATGAGTATGAGAAGAAATTCATGGATCTTCTAAGGTACATGGACTTCATCAGGGACAAGAAGGTAAAAAATTATAGGTTCCTAAGTTGATTTCCATCGTTTTACAAAGACAAATCCAGTTTGAAGAGCCTACAACCTTAGAAGAATCCATTAGGAAGGCATGTATGAGCAGAAAAAAGAAAGGCCAATTTTCCAAAAGGTTTTGGATGATAAGATGAGAGTAAAGATGGATTAGAGAAAGAAAGGATTCAAGCCTCGTTTTTTCAAGAATATCTCTCAAGCATATCAGCAAGGGAATTTAGCACAAGGTGAACATAAAGTGATAGATTCCTTAGGGAAAATTCCAAGACAACATCCCATAAAGTATTAGGAATGTGAAGGAGACCACTTGTATAAGGATTGTCCTTGCAAGGGAGATAGGATGAGGACTATGCACAACATTCAGGAAGCTGATATCGTGGATGGCATGGGCAGGATCATGCCAAGGATTTATGCAGCCTTAGACAATAGACAACAATATTATCAATCCCACATGATTGAGGTTGAAGGTAAGATTGATAATCATCCCATAGCTATTTTGATTGATTCTTGATATACTCATAGCTATATAGACACAATAATAGTTAAAAGGTTTAAATTGAAGAGATGTAAGCATGGAAAGTCTTGGTTGGTTCAACTAGCCACTAGAACCAAGAGGAAAATCAATGAACTTGTCAAGGATTTCCTAGTAAGAAATAATGGAGTTAGCACTAAGGAATATTTGAACATCATGCCACTTGGGTCATATGATTTCTTAATTGGTATGGACTAGTTGGATAAGCAGCATGCTATCCTAGATTGCTACAACAAGGATTTCACATGCCTTGATGAGGAAGGAAATTCAAGGACGATGCAAGGTATTCTAAGACCTATATCCATAATAGAGATTCAAGCATTAAAACTAAGAAGAAGTTTTAGAAAAGGGTGCCAGATATATGCTTCTCATATGGAAGATCCAGTAAAGGATAAGGAGCCAAATATTGAACATCATCCAATTTTGAAGGAATATGAAGATGTGTTTGGGGATTTTCTAGGATTTCCACCAAAAAGATATATTGACTTCTCTATTGACTTAATGCCTAGAGATACCATAGTGTCCAAAACTCCCTACAAAATGAGCACACCAAATCTTAAAGAGTTGCAAATGAAGGTAGAAGAATTGTTGAAGAAGGGGTACATATGCCCAAGTGTACTCTCACCTTGGGGTTCCTCAATGCTTTTTGTGAAGAAAAATGATGGAACTTTGAGGTTTTTTATTGACTTAAAACATCTTAATAAGATTATTGTAAAGAACAGGTACCCTCTATAGTGGATAGATGATCTTTTATATCAACTAAAAGGAGCAAGTATATTTTCCAAGATTGACCTAAGGCCAGGGTACCATCAGGTGAGAATCAGAGAATAAAACACCAGCAAGATAAAATTCAGGACAAGGTATGGACATTATGAGTTTGTGGTGGTTCCATTTGTCTTGACAAATGCACCAACTAATTTTATGTATCTAATGAATCGAGTGTTCAGGGATTACCTAGAAAAATTTGTCATTATTTTCTTGGATGTTATTCTTATCTACTTGAAGACAGAGGAGGGGAATGAGAAACATTTTAGGATGGTTCTATAGGTGTTAAGAGAGTACCAATTGTATGCCAAGTTAATCAAGTTCACTTTCTATCAAAGGAAAATCCATTATTTGGGTGACATCATCTCAGAGGAGGGCATAATGGTGGACCCTAAAAAGATTGAAGAAATCAAAAGTTGGCCAATGTCAAAGAACATTTCAGAAGTGAGATCCTATGGGATTAGATGGATATTATAGGATATTAATTGAATTTTTCTCCAAGATTTCGCATCCTATCACTTCATTACAAAATAAGGGAACAAATTTTGAATGGAATACCAAGTGCAAGGAAATTTTTCAACATTTGAGGGAATTGTTGACTAGTGTACATATTCTAAAGGTTGTAGATCCAAATGAGGATTTTTTTGTGTGTAAAGACATGTGAAAGGAATGGATTGGTCAAGTCCTTATGTATAATGGGCATGTCATATGTTATGATTCAATTAATATTAAAGAATATGAAATAAATTATGCTACCCATGACTTAGAGTTGGCAACCATGGTTCATGCCTTAAAAATGTGGAGGCATTATGTCATGGGAAGAAAATTTGAGTTGAAGAGATATCATAGTGGTCTGAAACACTTGTTTGAACAACCAACACTAAATTCCAAAAAAACTAGATGGCTAGAATTTCTTAGTGAATACGAATTTGACATCAAGCACATCAAGGGAAAAGAGAATAAAGTGGTTGATGCAATCAACAAGAGGGTGCATGAAATGCATGTTGCAGCCATTAGAATGTATTGTTTATATTTAAAAATAAAAATTTTGAAATTATCAGATCAACACTATGCACAAGTTACAAAAGGCTTGCAATAGGAAAGTTTACCATTGAATTTTAATGATTATAGGTTGGAAGAGAATGGAATCCTCCTGTTTAAGGACAAGGTTTATGTTTCTAACTATCCAGAGTTGAGAAATTTAGTGTTGAAGGAGATGCACAATGTATCATATGTTGGCCATCTAGGATACTATAAGACAATTGTAGTGGTAAGAGGTCAACATTTATGGTTTGGAATGAAGAAGGATGTGGCTTATTACATATCCAGATGCATGGAATGTCAAAAGGTGAAGACTAAACACAGGCATCCAATGGGATTGTTATAGCCATTTTCATTCTTGAATGGAAATGGGAGGTAGTTACAATAGAATTTATCACCAAGTTGCTAAGAACAACAAGGTAGCATGATTCGATCATGGTAGTGGTAGACAAGCTTACAAAGGTTGCACATTTTATTCCAATGAAAACTACTCACAAGGCAGCCAATATTGCAGATATTTACATGAAGGAAATTGCTAGGATAGATGGTGTGCCTAAGAAAATAGTGTCATATGAAGATCCAAACTTCACTTCCAACTTCTGGAAGGAGTTTTTTAATGGATTTGGGACTAATTTTAATTTGAGTACGACATATCACCGAAAGTCAAATGGAAAGATAGAGAGGATTAACTGGATAATTTAAGATATGTTGAGAATGTGTGTAATGGAAAATACTTCCAAGTGGGAATACTACATTCATCTAGTTGAATTGGCTTATAACAATGGGTATCAAGCATCATTGAAGATGATCCTGTTTAAATACTTTTATGCAAAGAAATGAAACACGTTAGTAATTTGGGACAAACCAACAAACAAAGTAGTTATTGGGCCAAAATTACTAAAGTAAATGGAAGAGAAAACGGTAAAGATCAAGCAGAATTGTTGAAGAAGGGGTACATACACCCAAGTGTCTCACCTTGGGGTTCCCCATTGCTTTTTCTGAATTAAAATGATGGAACTATGAGGTTGTCTATTGACTTCAGACAACTTAATAATGTTACTGTAAAGAACATGTACCTTCTACCACATATAGATGATCTTTTTATAAACTAAAAGGAGAAAGGATATTTTCCAAGATTTAACTAAGGTCAAGGTACCATCAGGTGAGAATCAAAGAAGAATACACCAGCAAGATAACATTCAAGACAAGGTATGGAAATTATGAGTTTGTGGTGGTGCCATTTGGCTTGACAAATGCACCAGCTAATTTTATGTGTCTAATGAATGGAGTGTTCAAAGATTACCTGGAAAAAATTGTCATTGTTTTCTTGGATGATATTATTATCTACTCTAAGAAAGAGGAGGATCATGAACAACATTTGAGGATGTTTTAATAGGAGTTGAGAGAGAACCAATTGTATGCCAAGCTAAGCAAGTGCACTTTCTATCGAAGGAAAATCCATTATTTGGGACACATCGTCTCAGAGGAGGGAATAATGGTGGACCTTGAAAAGATTGAAGCAATAAAAATTTGGCCAATGCTAAAGAATGTTTTAGAAGTGAGATCCTTTATGGGATTAGTTGGATATTATAGGAGATTCATTGAAGGTTTCTTCAAGGTTTCACATTCGATCACTTGATTACAAAAGAAGGGAATGAAGTTTGAATGGACTACCAAGTGTAAGGAAAGTTTTCAGGATTTGAAGGAATTGTTGACTAGTGCACCTATTCTAAAGTTTGGGATCAAAATGAGGATTTTGTTGTGCGTAGAAATGCATGCAAGGAAGGGCTTGGTGGAGTCCTTACATAGAATGGGCATGTCATATGGTATGAGTCAAGGAATCTTAAAGAGCCGACTTAGAGTTGGAAGCCATTGTTCATGCCTTAAAAATGTGGAGGCGTTATATCATGGGAAGAAAATATGAGTTGAAGAGAGATCATAGTGGTCTGAAACACTTGTTTGAAAAACCAACACTGAATTCCAGAAAAAATAGATGGAAAGAATTTCTCAGTGAATACGACTTCGACATCAAACACATCAAGGGAAAAGAGAATAAAGTGTTTGATGCACTCAGTAGGAGGGTGCATGAAATGCAGGTTGCAACCATTAGAATGTATTGTTCATATTTAAAAAGAAAATTTTTGTAATTATCATAAACACTATGCACAAGTTACAGAAGGCTTGCAACAAGAAAGTGTACCATTGAATTTTAAAGATTATAGGTTGGAGGAAAATGGAATCCTCCTATTCAGGGACAAGGTTTATGTTCCTAATTCTCCAGAGTTGAGAAATTTAGTGTTGAAGGAGATGCACAATGTATCATATGTTGGTCATCCAGGATATCATAAGACAATTGCAGTGATAAGAGAACAATATTTATGGTCTGGAATGAAGAAGTATGTGGCTTATTACATAGCTAGATGCATGGAATGTCAAAAGGTGAATACTGAATACATGCATCCAACGGGATTGTTACAACCATTTCCCATTATTGAATGGAAATGGGAGGTAGTTAAAATAGATTTTATCACCAAGTTTCCATAAACAACAAGGTAGAATGATTCCATCATAGTAATGATGGACAAGCTTACAAAGGCTGGACATTTTATTCCAATGAAAACTATTCATGAGGCAGCCAATATCGTAGAGAATTACATGAAGGAAATTTCTAGGCTACATGGTGTGCCTAAGGCAACAATGTCAAACAGACATCCCAAGTCCACTTCCAATGTCTATAAGGGGTTGTTTAATGGATTTGGGACTAATTTGAATTTTAGTACGACATATCATCCAAATTCAAATGGGAAAATAGACAGGATTAACTGGATAATTGAATATATGTTGAGAATGTATGTAATGGACAAGCCTTCAAAGTGGGAATACTACATTCATCTAATTGAATTAGCTTACAAAAATGGGCGTTTGAAGATGATCCCATTTGAATACTTTTACGGAAGGAAATGCAACACACTAGTAAGTTGGGACAACCCAGCAGACAAAGTAGTTATTGGGACAAAATTACTAAAGGAAATGGAAGAGAAGATGGTAAAGATCAAGCAGAATTTAAAGGTTTCACATGAAAGGAAAAAGATTCATGCAGATAAAAGAAGTACATATAGATAATTCAAAGTGGGGAAGCATGTGTTTTTAAAAGTAAAGGCTAAAAGAAGCTTGTTAATATTAGGAAGTTTCCCAAAGTTGGCAACAAGATGTTGTGGGTCATTTGAAGTTTTAGTGAATATAGGACCAGTTGCATACATGCTTGCATTTCTTGCATCCATGAGAATTCATAATTTGTTTCATGTGTCTTTTTCGAAGAAATATATGTTTGATCCTAACCATGTGATTGATTGGATTTTAATCCAGTGGAGTGTGAAGGGGATTTTCAGGTGGAGCCAGTGCGCATCCTAGACCAGAAATTCAAAGTGCTCGGGAACAAAACCATTGTCCTAGTAAAGGTTCAATGCACCTACTAGTCCTAAATATATCACTTGGGATCACAAGGAGACCTTGTGAGAGGAGTACTAACAATCTTTTGCAAATTTTGAAAAAAATTGAATGTACATTTGTATATAAGTGTGCAAGACTCCATTTTGGTAGCGGGAGTTCTTGGAGCCACATCTCAGAGACTTCATGTTCTATCTATAATGAAGTCCTGGAAGGGAAGTGGTGCAACTTGAGGGATTTTGGTGCAGAGAAGGGGGTACACTTCCTTGGGATGTGTAAGTTACATGGAACAATAGATTGATGGTTGGAATTGTTGCATGAGTTGTGAACTTGTAAAAATATCAAGTACTATGATGTAAATTTTGTATATGTATGCCAATATAGTGCTATGCACAAAGGATGATACAAATTGTAGGGGGAGTTTAATGTAACATCCCCATTTTTAATCCTTGTTTTAACGATGTAATGTAAATATGATATATGACCACATACGTAATTATGTAATATTTAAACATTATATATCGTAATAATAAAATAAATGTAATGTTGGCTACAGATAGACACAAACGGAGTAATGTGGGATAATTTTCCACAAGAGAGGGGAAGGTATAAGAGGGGGGTCCAAGGGTGTAATGTCCCCACTTTGGGACATCATCACAGGGCAGAGACTTATGATGACCAGAGTAGCCAGATGAATGTTATAGCGAATACAGGGGTATTTGAGAGGCATTGTGGGGTCCAGTTGGCATTTATCATCATATTCCATCATCATGAGCCATTCCGCACAGGTTGG
>JASDQU010378909.1:0-11216 GCA_032191745.1 Picea mariana | reverse complement strand
CATCCATGTTACACTCATGTGCTAATGATTCCTTTTAGGGGGGATTTTTTGAGTGAAAATTTAAAACCTTTCTTAGAAAGTTTGTTGTTGTATATCTTGATGTTATTCTAATATTTAACAAGACCAAATAAGAATATTTGTAACATGCATTTGGAGAAGGTGATGAAAATGTTGAAGGATGAGAAGTTGATGGTCAATACAAAGCTAAGAAAGTATATTTTTGCAGGAGGAGTTGATCTATATGGAGAAGATGTTGTCATATTAGGTTATGTTAGATAAGGTTACATTAAAAAAAAATGTTTAATTATAAAAAAATAGCAATAATAAAAATAAAGTTAAACAATCAAAACATCTAAAATATTAATTCCTTTGTAATACAAAAAATAGACCTTAAGAAATTTGATCCCCTTTACTTGATAAATAAGAATTTAAGATAAATCTATACTTGTCTTATTTTTGTAAGTGAAAAATTATCAAAGTAAAACATTATATTATAGAGCACCCACCTTTATTGAAAAATAGAAAAAAATATCATAATATATCATACATTCATCTCAAAATACTATATTGCAAATTCATCTTTAACCTAAAATAAAGTAGTTATCAATAAAAACCTAATATAGTTATTATAAATCCATCTTCCAAATATTTGCAACTAATGGGTCAAAGATAAAATCAGTGGTAGCAATTGGAATCAACCTTGTGTCAAGCGAGTAGTAATTCTAAATTCCACAAAGACGATTTAAACAAACCCTTAAATTATAGGTGGAATGTTAATGCAAAATATGAAGGCCTAAATATAACAAAAGATATTTTATTTATTTTTACATTTTGACCTACAATGTAGCATATAATTAAACTCTTTTAAATTGAATAAACTAATAAAAAGTTACAAGTAAAAAAAATTATTATTAATTTTTTAATTATAATATATTTGAAAAAAACTTTTCTAATAAACCATATATTTGAAATGAATCGAATCTATGTGTATGCACAATTTCATGAGAGATTAATACATGTAGCATATTCAAAATTATCCAGAAAATATGAATATTGATCAAGATTTTAAAAAATGAAATTTGCCATACCCAAGTTGAATACGAAGTAGCCAATTCATTGCACCTTGGTAAATAGAAATTGTCCCTAAGAAATATTTGAACTTTAAATAAAGTGCACGAGTCATATAATGTGCACGCTTAAAATTATAAATAAACATAAAAATTACATGTTCTTCACAAATTTATCCTTTTAAGGATGGAAATTTTACCTCAATCTCTTTTTATTTTTTGAATTGTTGGAAATATTGTGGAGAGATTTATATCTCTAAAATTTTGAAATTTTTATATAATTTTTTCTATTTTCAAAGAAAAAGAATATTATTTTTTTACATAAAAATAAATCTTTTATAATTTTTTTAGATCCTCTTTTCTCAATATCATAATGGAACATATATTGTGATTATGGAAAAAATATTTTATTTATAGGGCATGTGTGATAATTATGGACCCTATGCATGTTCCATCATAGTAGAAATAATAGTTTAGCATCTCATAGATTTATTTTCATGCTTAATCATTTGTAATCTTCATATTTCACACACATTATGCTTATGGGACAAAGAATCCATTTGCAAGGCCCATAGGTTTGTTTAGCGTCCATGTGTATAAATATTAAGTGTTTATATAAAGATTAAAGTTAAGAATTATAAACCTTTTGATAGTATAAAATTTTTAAGAAAAAATTGCACACACACACACACACACACATGTGATAGGGGTAATAAATACCTACAAAATTGTCCCACAAAAAAGGATGTCTCATACAACCTAGTGTCATAGAAGTCCAATTGTAAATTCGGCCAAAGACAATTTAAACAAAATCCTTAAATTACAAGTTGAATGTTATTGCAAAATATGAAGGCCTAAAAATAACAAAATGTATTTTATTTAATTTTAAATTCTACATTTGAACCTATAAAGTTACATATAGTTAAATTCTTTTAAAATGAATAAGATAATAAAAAGTTGCAAGTAAAAAACATGTTATTATTATTTTTAATTATGATATATTTGAAAGAAAAATAAATAATAATGAGAACATAATATTGTTTTTCCTAATAAACTCTATATTTGGAATGAATCTAATCTATTTGTATGCACAATTTCATGAGAGATTAATACATAATTTATTAGGAATGAATTGAATCTATGTGTATGCACAATTTCATGAAAGATTAATACATGTAGCATATTCAAAATTATCCCGAAGATAGGAATATTGATCAAGATTTAAAAAAATGAAGTTTTCCATACCCAAGTTGAATATGAAGTAGCCAATTCCTTAAGCACCTTGGTAAATAGAAATTATCCCCTGAAGAAATATTTGAACTTTAAATAATGTGCATGAGTCATATAATATGTACCCGTAAGAGAGTATGGTGAGGCATGCTAGGCTTAGAGCACCACATGAAAAAAATAAAAAAGACACCTTACATATTGAAATTAAAACTCACTCACATGCACATGCAAGTACAAACAATTACTCACTCACAAGCACATGTTGAGACCTTGTTTATGGTTTTAGAACATATAGGTAATCATAGTTTTTAAAATGACAAGGTACTATCAAAGTTATTATTTTACAAAAATTATTCATATTTTTAGGACAAAGCATTGACAATAGCATAAGAGTCTTTTAAATTAATATTTCTTCATAATATCCCTTAGGATGTTGCATACATGGAGTAACGAGAGACATCCTGACCAACAACGTTCACTTGTATAGATAAGGACCCGCTCCTCCACCACAACTCCAGGTTCATCATGACGATATCCACCACATCAGTTGGCCTCCATAAGACATTTGATCTTGCTCCATGAGGTACAAACCAGGTATTATGGTGAGTGTCATTTCAATATTTGAGGCATTTGAGTTTTTTGCATCTATTACTACTTTTGATTATGTAATGTTTACTTGGACATTATGCTCTTTGCCCCGTTTTAATTTCCACACTTCATCCGCTCATCTCCTCACCTTTTGGGATTTTTGGGTATACTGCCCCAAGAAGGATTTGCCCCTCATTTCATGGGAAGAAAGGGATGAAGGCCCAGAGGCTTGTAGCTGGAAAAAGATAAAATCCAATCATCAACCTTCTATATGCTCTCCCAGGGATATCGAGGACAATGAATTGTCTCTCATAAGAAACTTATGGGACCTGTGGAAAGTGACTAATAATAAAATGACAACCAAGGTGGAGCATGTGTGGGAACTAGTTTTAATGCTTAGGTAGAATCCCCACACATGTTTTCAACTTAAGGAAGCATAATGTGACCAGGGTAGAGTCAAGCTTGGCAATGTTTTTCATGCTTAGGTAGAAGCCCCACCTTGGCTTCAACCTTGAAACATCTTAAAAGAATAAAAGGAAATAAATGGGCTTGGAAAAATGTTGCATTGAAAGGAAGGCGCAACACACCCTCTACAAAGGCACCCATAAATAAGACACTGAAACCCCTTGTATGTTATGAACCCTATTCCAAAAAATTCTCCCCCCATCCATGACACCTCATCCACATGACTTAGAAAGAAGTCCCCTCGGGCATGTACAAGCACTTTTCACAAGTACTCAAATACTTGGAAACCATTGAATAGTATTGAGACTTGTTTCCAACCCTATTTACATATAGAACATTGACTTATAGGGGCATCCATTCATAAGTATCTTTTTCCTTCTCATTTTCCCCGAGGGTCACCAAAGATTTCCCCCTTGAGGTGATCACATCACCTCTAAAGTGATGGGATTACCTATCTGAGATGACAGTGGATATGTGTTCTCTTATTTGTCACAATATTGTAGTTTGGTTCGAGATTTTCCCAACCTACAACTCATGTGATAACATTTTGACGTCATTGTTGGGGAGGATTTTAAATCCTCTTCCAAACCCTAACGACACTTTGACAAGCTATCCAAAAACATTTCCCTAGATTTCCTGGCGACTCCACTTGAAGGACGTTCCCCTTCCTCCTTCGATGAGATCTTATTAAAACTCATCTGGTGACTCCGCCTTCCTAGAATCCATCTCCCCTTAAGACCTTTTCTCTAGGGAGGTTCCATAAATGCCCATTTACAGAAGTGCAAAAATACGGAAGCCACATTTTGTAAATCTTTATTTACAGAAGGAAACTTCCATATATATTACGAAAGGAAGCTTCTGTATATGCACACTTATAGGGAAGTTGAATTCCATGAATGTGAATTTACTAACGACAACTGTCATATATGCACATTTACGAAAGAGAGCATATATGGAATTTGTCTTCTGTAAATGTGCATTTACAGATAAAAGCTTCCGTATATGTGCATATACAGAAGCACACATATATGGAAGTCACCTTTCGTAAATGCATATTTATAGATGAAAACTTTCATATATGTGAATATATGGAAGTGGGCTTCCCTATATGTGTGTTTCCATATATGTGCATATACGGAATCCACCTTTCATATATGTGCATATACGAAAGTGACCAATTTTTGTATATGTGCATATACGGAAGTTGACCACTTCCTTATATGCACATATAGAGAAGACAACCACTTGCGTATATGCGCATATATGAATTGGCTGGCTTCCATATATGTGCACATACGAAATCCAACCATTTTCGTATATGCACACATACAAAAGTGGTCAGCCTCCGTATATGCGCATATACGAAAGTGGTCAACTTTTGTATATGTGTTGTATATGCACACATAAATAAGTTGACCACTTATGTATATGTTAATATATGAAAGATGACCACTTCCATATATCTGCATATACATAAGTGGTCATCTTCCAAATATGTGCATATACATAAGTGGTCAACTTCCATATAAGTGCGTATATGGAAGCCGACCATTTCCGTATATGTTCTTATACAGAAGTGGTTGACTTCCATATATGTGCATATATATAAGTGGTCAGCTTCTGTATATGTGGATATACGAAAGTGGTCAACTTCCATATATGAGCATATATAGAAGCTAACCACTTCCATATATGCGCATATACGGAAGCTGACCACTTCCGTATATGCGCATATACCAAAGATGACCACTTCAGTATATGTGAATATATGAAAATGGTCGGATTTTTTATTTGCGCATATACGGAAGCTGACCACATTCATATATGTGCATATACGCAAGTGGTCAACTTTTCTATAAGTGCATATAGGGAAGTGGTCAACTTTCGTATATGCGCATATACTAAAGTTGGTCACTTCTGTATATACACATATACATAATTGGTTGGTTTTTGTATATACACATATGTGGAAGTGGTCAATTTTTATATATGTGCATATAAAAAATTTGACCACTTTCGTATATGATCATATGTGGAAGCTAGCCACTTCCATATATGTGCATATACAAAATTTTTCGGTTTCCGTATATGCACATATACGAAATCCATATACGAAAGTGGTCATCTTTCGTATATGTGCATATACAAAAGCCCGTCACTTCCATATATGCATATATACGGAAGTGGTCGACTTCGTTATATTCACATATACATAAGCGGGTCAATTCCGTATATGCACAATGCACATATACAAAAGTGGTCAACTTCGATATATGGCCATCTTCAGTATATGCGCATATACAAAAGTGGTTAGCTTCCATATATGTGCATATACGGAAGTGGTTAGCTTTTGTATATGTGCATATACAAAAGCCGACCATTTTCGTATATGCGCATATACAAAAGCGAACCACTTCCATATATGCGCATATACGGAAGCCAACCGCTTCTGTATATCCACATATACGGAAATGGTCGGCTTCCGTATATGCGCATATATGGAAGTTGACCACTTTCGTATATGCGCAAATACGGAAGCTGACCACTTCCATATATGCACATATATGGAAGCCGATCTCTTCCGTATAAGAACATATACGAAAATGGTTGGCTTTCGTGTACGCACATATATGGAAGTTGACCACTTCTGTATATGTGCATATACAGAAGTTGACCACTTCCGCATATGCACATATATGGAAGTGGTCAAATTTCGTATATGGTCAACTTCCGTATATGCGTATATATGAAAATGGTCGTCTTTCATATATGCACATATATGGAAGTCGACCACGTTCATATATGCGGATATACACAAGTGGTCGGCTTCTGTATATGGGCATATAGGGAAGTGGTTGACTTCCTATATTCACATATTAAAAATTTGGTCAATTCCGTATATACACATATGCAAAATTGGTCAGATTTTGTATATGCACATATATGGAAGTGGTCGGTTTTTGTATATGTGCATATACAAAAGTCGAACACTTCTGTATATGCTCATATGTGGAAGTTAGACACTTTTGTATATGTGCATATATGGAAGTGGTCGGCTTCCGTATATGCACATATATGAAACCCATATATAAAAGTGGTCGACTTCCGTATATGTGCATATGCCGAATCCCATCACTTCCATATATGCGTATATATGGAAGTGGTCGTCTAACAAACCCGACCCCTAAGTACCCTTTCTAGGGATGGGGAATCAAAAATTTTCTTACTCTAACCATGTCAAATCATCTCTCGAAGGTCTTCATCCTTTTCTACTCGCCCATATCTTTCTCATGACTGTTTGGGCTCTAAGATGACCTCTGGTTTGTAGGATATGGCCTCTTGAAGTTATTCGGGCATTATTAGTTGAGAGCCACATGGCATCACCATGGATCCAAATCATTTGTACGATATTTAGGTTCCTACCTCCCATAGGAAAGGTCCATTCAATCTCCAAACCAACAACGAGACTCAATCCTCATCTAACACACATGCTAGCAGATAATTCGGAGTTAGGCACTGACCACCCCTTTTATTTTCTGTATGAATGTCCTCCGGAGTCTCGAATTCCCAAACTCTCGAGGCACTGCCATAGGAAAGGTGTGTCCACATAACCCCTAGATCAATGACCTCCGTTACTTTGTAACTTCGACGTTTGAGGAAATTCGTGGTGTGACTTCCTCCTTGCTCCCAGAGTGGTCAACGCCAGGCTAACCTTGGTATAAATCCAAGGGCCAGGGAAGATCACAAAGGATCATTAGATCGATGGCTCTCATTGATTCATGACTTTGGCATTTGGGTTATCTACTCACTTATCACCCTATTTCTCTGGTAGTGGTCAATGTTGGGCTTCCCTTGGTATAAATCCAATGACCAAGGAAGATCCCAAAGGATCCCTAGATCTATGGTCCTCATCACTTTGCGAATTTGACCTTCGGGGGTTTCGACATTATGGAAGCTCCACTCTCCTGAAGTAGGACTTCACCGAAGTACCGTATGCGGGTCCCTCCTCTTGGTGATCGAACGATTAAGAGGAGTCTATATCAAACTCCCCAGATCCATGGCTCCCATAACTTTGTAACTTCGACATTCGGGGAGTTTGAGGTTGTAACATATCTGTTCTCCCGAAGTGAGGCTTCGCTGAAGTTACCTCGGCATAGATCCAACAACCAAGGGGACTCCCGAACACCATTGGATCTATGGTTCATGTTACTTCATGATGGATTAATGGATCAAATTCCATATATGTGCATACACATCAGTGGCCCGCTTCCATATATGCGCATATATAGAAGTGATTAGATTTCGTATATGCGTATATACCGAAGCTGGCCATATACCTAAGTTGACCACTTCTATATATGTGCATTGCACATATACAAAAGTGACCCGCTTTCGTATATGCGAATATACCGAAGTCAACCACTTCCGTATATACGCATATATGGAAGTGACGAGCTTCTGTATATGCACATATATGGAAGTCGACCACTTTCGTATATGGATTTCGTATATGTGCATATACGGAAGCTGACCCGCTTTCGTATATGTGAATATACAGAAGTGGCCAACTTCCACATATGAGCATATACGAAAGTGGTCGACTTTTGTATATGCACATATACGAAAATCGACCACTTCCACATATGTGCATATAGAAAAGTCAACCAATTCCATATATGTGTATATATGAAAGTGACCAACTTTCATATATGTGCATGTACGAAAGCTGACCACTTCCCTATATACGCATATACAGAAGCCGACCACTTGCGTATATGTACATATATGAATGTGGTCGGCTTCCGTATATGCGCATATACAAAATCCGACCATTTTCATATATGCACATATACTGAAGTGGTCATCTTTGGTATATGCGCATATATGAAAGTGGTCAGCTTTTGTATATGTGCATATATGGAAGTGGTCAGCTTCCGTATAGGCGCATATATGGAATTTGACCACTTTCATATATACACATATACAAAAGCTAACCACTTATGTATATGCGTATATATGGAAGTCGACCACTTCCGTATAAGCACATATACAAAAATGGTCGACTTCCATATACGCACATATATGAAGTTGACCACTTCTGTATATGCACATATATAGAAGATGACCACTTCCATATATGAACATATACGGAAGTGGTCAGCTTCCATATATGTGCATATACAAAAGTGGTCAATTTCTTTATGTGTGCATATACGACACATATATGAAAGTTTACCACTTCCATATATGCACATATACGGAAGCTGACCACTTCTGTATATGCGCATATACAAAAATGGTCAGCTTTTGTATATGTGCATATACGGAAGCCGACCACATTCATATATGTGCATATACGCAAATGGTCATCTTCTATATATGCGCATATAGGGAAGTGGTCGACTTCCGTATATGCGCATATACGAAAGTTGGTCACTTCTGTATATGCACATATATGAAAGTTGGATTCCGTATATGCACATATACAGAAACACGCATATAGGTAATCCCACTTCCATATATGCACATATATGAAAGTTGTCATATGTAAATGCACATTTATGAAAGGTGACTTCCATATATGCGTTCTTCTGTATATGTGCATATACGAAAGCTTTCATCGGTAAATGCACATTTACAGAAGACAAATTCCATATATGCTCTCTTTTGTAAATGTTCATATATGACAATTGTCATCAGTAAATGCACATTCATGGAAGTCAACTTCCCTATAAGTGCGCATATACGGAAGCTGCCTTTTGTAAATATATATGGAAGCTGCCTTCCGTAAATGCACATTTACGAAAGGTGGCTTCTGTATATGCGTGCTTCTGTAAATGCACATTTATGGAACCTCCATAGAGGAAAGGTCTTAAGGGAATACCAATTCTTGGAAGCTGGAGTCACCAAATGAGTTTTAAGAAGAGATCATCAAAGAAGGAAGGGGAACATCCTTCAAGTGGAGTCGTCAGGCAAGCTAGGGAAATGTTTTGGGATAACTTGTCAAAGTGTCGTTAGGGTTTGGAAGATGATTTAAAATCCTCCCCAACAACGACGCCAAAATGTTATCACACGAGTTGTAGGTTGGGAAAATCCCGAACGAAACCACAATATGGTGAAAAATAAGAGAACACATATCCACTGACATCTCAGATAGGTAATCTCGTCACTTTAGAGGTGATGTGATCACCTCAAGGGGGAAATCGTGGGTGACCCTAGAGGAAAATGAGAAGGAAAAAGATACTTATGAATGAATGCCCCTATAAGTCAAGTTTATATATAGAAATAGGGTTGGAAACAAGTCTCAGTAGTAGTCAATGGTTTCCAAGTCTTTGAGTACTTGCGAAAAGTGTTTGTACATGCCCGAGGGGACCTATTTCTAAGTCATGTGGATGAGGTGTCATGAATGGGGGGAAACATTTTTGGAATAGGGTTCATAACATACAATGGGTTGTAGTGTCTCATTTATGGGTTCCTTTGTGGAGGGTGTGTTTCACATTCGTTTCAATGCAACCTTTTTCCAAGCCCATTTATTTCCTTTTATTCTTTTATGATGTTTCAATGTTGAAGACAAGGTGGGGCTTCTACCTAAGCATGAAAAAAAGTTCCAACCTTGACTCTACCCTGGTCACATTATGCTTCCCTACATTGAAAACATGTGTGGGGCTTCTACCTAAGCATTAAAAATATTTCCCACACATGCTCCACCTTGGTTGGCATTTTCTTGTTAGTCATTTTTCATGGGTCCCATAAGTTTCGTATGAGAGACATTTCATTGTCTTCAATATACCTGGGAGGGCATATAGAAGGTTAATGATTGAATTTTATATTTTTCCAGCTACAAACCTGTGGGCCTTTAGCCCCTTCTTCCCATGAAATGAGGGACAACTCCTTCTTGGGTCAATATACTCGAAAATCCCAAAAGGTGAGGAGATGAGGGGATGAAGTGTGGAAATTGACAAGTATGGTCGGGAATGGAACGATGACTCATCAAGAGGGATTACCAGTAGAAAACCTATCCCTAAGGGTGACCCACTTTCTAGGGCACAATGTCAACCACCAAAGTAAAATGGGGCAAAGAGCATAATGTCCAAGGAAACATTACATAATCAAAAGCAGTAATAGATGCAACAAACTCAAATGCCTAAAATATTGAAATGACCCTCACCATAATACCTAGTTTATACTTCATGGAGCGAGACCCAATGTCTTCCAGAGGCCAACTGATGTGGTGGATACCATCGTGATGAATCTGGAGCTGTGGTGGAGGAGCGGGTCTCTGTCTATGCAAGTGAACATTGTTGGTCAGGATGTCTCTCGATACTCCATGTATGCAATGTCTTGAGGGATATTATGAAGAAATATTAATTTAAAATACTCTTATTCTATTGTCAATGCTTCGTCCTAAAAATATGAATAATTTTTGTAAAATAATAGCTTTGATAATACCTTGTCATTTTAAAAACTATGATTACCTATATGTTCTAAAACCATAAACAAGGTCTCAACATGTGCTTGTGAGTGAGTAATTGTTTGTACTTGCATGTGCATGTGAGTGAGTTTTGATTTCAAGATGTAAGGCGTCTTGTTTATTGTTTTCATGTGGTTCTCTAAGCCTAGCATGCCTCACCATACTCTCTTATGGGTACATATTATATGTCTCATGCACATTATTTAAAGTTCAAATATTTCTTCAGGGGATAATTTTTATTTACCAAGGTTCTTAAGGAATTGGCTACTTCATATTCAACTTGGGTATGGAAAACTTCATTTTTTTAAATCTTGATCAATATTCCTATCTTCGGGATAATTTTGAATATGCTACATGTATTAATCTTTCATGAAATTGTGCATACACATAGATTC
>JASDQU010378908.1:0-11269 GCA_032191745.1 Picea mariana | reverse complement strand
TTACCCCCACCAAAGTTTAACAGACATGTACATGAGCTCACTAGGTATGTCTTTTACACCGTTTGCATCATTGGATTTCTCATCATGAGTACTTTCACGCCAACTATTTAGTTTTGTGTGTGTAGGTATTCACCAAGAAGCCATTTTTCTTCTCACCACACGCAATAGGGCCCTATTCCCCTTCCCCTCAGGTATACCTCTTCAACTAGCATGTAAATACTCCCTCCACGTATGTTGCATTTCCCAATCTCCCCCCCAAATGTACCTTCAGGGTTTCTCCTCCAAGCTCAATAAGTAAATTTGCCCAAATCCACATGGATTCAGTTATTGTTGGCAGGTAGTATTCCACCCTCATGTGTTGCCTTGGTTTTAGCACCCCATCGCATTTTTGAAACCTGTGTTGATTTTCCCCTAACGTTGAGAGTTTGTATTGTTCACATCTCAAAGAACAAATCTCAAACTTCCTTCTCCTTTATTGTTGACCCAATCCTTTGGACTCCCAACAACTCACAATTTTTTCTATGGGTAGTTTTTATAAATGCTTCATCATGTTTCATTGGCCTCTCATCTCCTTCATGATTAGTATACCATATGCATTACACTTCAGCACTCATTTACCCCCCAAGGAGACCCACCCTATATGTTTGCTTTCACCACTCTAGCCACACATGGCATGGCAACTTAGTCACGTGTTCGAGGCACCTATTGATCTGAAAATACCACACGAGTTCTGATATCAACTTGATCCTTAAATATCAACAAACTCTGATACTAATTCAGCCCGAAAATCTTTAGATGTCAAATAGTTCATAATACACATAAACATTCGATAAGATTCGGGAAATTAACGATCGTTTGACTATTTGCAAATTATCATGTGAATGTCTTACTTATCCATGAACCCATAAACTGATGAATAAATTGTATATGAGATAATACAACAGAAAATAAAAGAACTCAAATACATATGTAAATGCCATACATCACTGCATCTTCAAAATCCCTTTAAATAGCCTGAATGTTCATCATCATCTCAAAATTCTAAAATTACATTGCAATATAGGCTTACAAAACACAATTTGAAGACACTTTAAAAATATGTTGCTCGAATGTGGAAACGGAGTACATCGTTGAATTCCTGGCAAACAATCATGCAAAATTGATACAAAATACTCGAAATTTCGTCAAGGTACCCCTCGGCATGCTTTACGATGTAACCTCAAGTGCCTTGTACCCTCGACATGCATTATGAGGAAAACTCCTCATAAAATTGTGTGTCTGCCTTCGAATGTGTCTTCTACCTTGGGGTGTGCACCATTAAATAGGGCACCCCTCTTAACTAAATCCTGAAATTATGGTCATACATTAAATATTAGTTATGATTTCGTTACAATATATACCATATTTGGCATGTTGGTTAGCGGAATTTTCTAAGTTGTTGGTATTGTTGGTGGTTCAGGGATTCCATTTCCACTGATCGCCATATAGTTTGTTGGTTGAACGGTATATATACTATATATAGTATATAGATTTAAACTATATACTATATATAGTTTATGTTTGTTATAATAAAACTCTTGTGGCATATAAGGTTAAGCCCCCTGTGGATATAATATGGGTTATATGATATGTCATACGACCAAAAACTAGGGGTCGGGGACTAGGCCCTCGGCCCCTTTTAAACCCCAAATGAAGCATTACTTGACGTTAAATATATTGTAAAACATATAGTGGTTAAGTGGTAATGTAGTGGTGCAATGGTATGGGTCTTGTGTTAAGGCTTGGGAGGTTATGGAGGTCATGGGGTCGAACTCTGTTGACTCCATAATTTTATACAACATAAACCAATATTGGCCAATGAGGGGTTGGCACATGGCAACCTCTCATTCGATATCCAATTCCACATGTCATACAACCATTGGACCACTTGGAGGTATGACTTGTCAACTCGGCTGCTGACCAATATGCCCAATCATCGTACAGTCATATGCCATGTCATTTGTTGACATCATCCTATACTATGTTGATGTCATCCTTTTGACTTTGACCAAGTTTGACTTGAACTTTGATCACTTATATCTTTTGCATACAAGCTTCGTTGAGGTACCATTTGCATCATTGAAAAGCTGATAGCAAGCTCTACGCATGTTATTTTCATGCTCGCATACATACATACATACATACATACATACATACATACATGTATTTTCATGTTTTCTATTTTCATGCTCGCATACATACATAAGTATTTTAAATTCTCACATGATTGTTGTTATTAATTCGAACTTCTAATTGTATATTTTTGAGCTCTAATTGCTTAATTAACTAATTTATTTTAACTTCAAGAAAAAATATAAAAGCCACAATTTTAATGTTCATTTTACTTTTCTACTTAGTCATGAGACAGTGAGTGAGGAAAGGAGAGAAAATGAAAGTGAGGAAGGAAAATGAGAATATCAAGAGAGTTTATGCCACCATTTTGTTCATTCTCTTTTCTTATTTTTTATTACTTATTATTGTTTTTTATTTCTTAATTAATTTTATGTGCTTTTGTTTATTATTATTATCACTAGGTTGAAGGTTTTACTTTTCTTCCATAAGTTAAATGGTGAAATTGTTCTGGGGTTTTATAGAAACAAACATATGCAATAAAATGGGCAAATTGAACCAAGGAAAAAAAATCCACTTTTTGTGATAGAAGAACAAGTTCAAAGAAAATTTTGATTGTTTATTTGTAGACTCAATATTTATGTGACAACCAATGCTTTATTCCGAGCACAGCATACTAATACTTCAGTTTAGTTTTGGTACACTAATGCTTCTAACACATTAAATTATAATGCATATTTTTTTTAATTATTATTAAAATATAAATATCAATCCATTTTATAATTTTTCATTAAATTATAATGCATATGTTTTTTAATTATTATTAAAATATAAATATCAAGCCATTTTATCATTTTTTCCTAAATAAAGTAAAAAAAAAATGTTTAGCAAACTTCCATCATTCCATTTATTTAAGAAAGGAAAGGAAATGAACGGAATACGTGAAAGAATACCAATAATATGAAAAGCCCAAAAGTTTTAATAGGTAATCAAAGTTCTCTCATATATTTGCATGCATTTAATGAAAGGAAGCCTTGGAATGTCAAGGCAGCATTTCTTTTGGAAGGAAATATGTCGAAGAAGATCAATAATATGAATACAGCATTTCTTTTGGAAGGAAATATGTCGAAGAAGAATCAATAATATGAATAGCCCGAAATTTTAGGTAATCATATTTTCCTCATATATTTGCATATGTTTTTCCTAGGTTTGAAGGGATTCCTTTACAACTTTTTACTGTTCTGTATTATTGAATTAATTTTGCAGTTGTCGAGGATTGATGGAACTATCCCCTTGATATTTTTATGTATTTTCAACACCTCAATCTTGTATGCTAATGCATAGTACACCATTTTTTAGGACTGTTGGTTACAATTGGTTGAGGATTTTTCTATTTTCCTAACTTTAGTGATTACATTATTTTTGTAAGTAGAATGCTCTTTTAAATGTGGTTTTGCTCAAGTTTCCTATTCTTTTTACAATTTATTTTGTTACGAAAAATTATTCATTTAAGGTGATGGTGTAGGTTTAGGGCTTATTTACAATGATTCCGCCTTTAAAGGGTTTGGTTTTCATAATATGAATGTTTTTTTAAGGTTTTATTATTTTCTTTTTATATATTATAAATTTATTTTTCTTTTCTTATATATATTTTATGTATGACAACAACAATTAATAATAATTTGGAGATGTATAAAAACAAAATAAATAACATTGTAGCTAAGAGGTTTCTTAAGATTGCTTTGAAATCCAATCAAAACTACCTGTAACTCAAGTGGGATTGATATAAAGATGTCAAGTCTTAACTAAATCATTGGGGTATTGAGGAAGAGGTAGCTCTACAAAATAACAATAATATTAAAAATATTATTAATTATAAATTTAAGGAGAACTTGTGGTGTGATAAAGAATTAGAGAATAAAAGAAAACTACGATATTACAAGAGGTGATCAACCATAATTTAGAAGATCAAAATTATCACTTTGTTTAAGCTAGCATAAAGAAGAAAATCAACATTGCTAAAATAAGAACAAACTCTCACAAGCTCCATAGTGAAATACAGCATTGGAAAATTCCTAAAATGTTGTGGGTCAAAATAATTTTTCATCTTTTTGACACTAAGAGGGTTGAAAATGAGAAGTGCTTTCTCTTAGAATCTCTTGCATTCACCCACATTATATCAATTTCAAATTATTTGTTATAATATTCAACTTCTTAACTTTTTAACTCATCAAAACTATGGTGATTTAGGAACATTTATCTTCAAGCTTTTCGAACACAAAAATAAAATTTTAAATCAAACTAAGTAATTCCTTACCTTTTTTTAATATCTGCTAGACCAATGTTGGTTTCAATGGACATTAATAACCATCATCATCATCATCATTAATTTAGATTTATTTTATACGTTAATATATGCATGTTAATTGTTTGTTATAGGTCAATCAAATTCATGTAATGTACCTAGGGAGGATAATATGGGGTACCCACGGAGGTACTTAAGAGGATATTAAATATAATATGGAAATAACTATGGAATAGGCCCACTTGGTTGTTGGTGGGTAATAAATAGGCCTTGATGACAACAATTTACTCATCTTCGACCTTGATTACAACGTTGCTTTTGAAAGGGGGGGTGCATGTTCGGTTCCTACCCTAACCTCCCTACTTTAGGCTACCTAGGAGTTATTCAATTATTGTATGCAACCATCCTTTTTGAATAAGGCCAATTAGATAGAGTCAATAGTTATTTAATATAAAAGGGTCCACTTTATAAGGCTCATTGGGTAGTTGGTACCCATTAGCATTGGGACTACAAGTAGTTAGCATTTTTCTATTGAGAATCTATTTTAAGAGATAGGAGGCTATGGAATGTTCTGTCGTGTGTTGAACATGTATTTGGAGATTTTCTTAGTGAAAGGTTGCCCCACCTTACGAGGCAGGTGAATATTGCCATGTTAGGGTCCTACCCTAAGCTGCTTACTTTAGGCTACCTAGGAGTTAGTCAAATGATGTATGTGGCCATCATCTTTGAATAAGGTGTTAACACTCGGAATTTTCTTTAGGTTGTATCGAAGAAAACCCCAAGGTAATTATTTCAACCAACTTTAGATTGTATTTTGGCCTATACAACTAGAGAGGGCTCTCTCAGATGTCTAATGACTGGTAATAACTCAAAGGATTCATCAATAAATGCACAAAGGTCAGATTCTGCAATATGACAGGTTTGTTTTTTATTTTAAAAGGGTTGGTAGGACAAACAAGGAAGAAACCATTGGGCAATGGAGTCAAAGTCTGAGCTTAAATATATTGAGTTAATGACTGGTTGTGTGCTTTCTGAAAACAGAGGCAAGGTAAGTGATGTTTTTCAGCAAATAATAAGTATTGAGATGGCAGCAAAAAATAGAAGGGGACAACCCATCACATTGAGAGCATCTAGAAAAGGATGAGTTCTCAATATAACTTTAGAAGAAGAAACATAAAGGGAATATAGATCGCCATGTAAAGAGCACCGAATATAGATGAATTCTAAACAAGAAATCCAAACATAAACAAGTATTCACTGCATGAATGGAGCATCAGATAAGATGAATTCCAAACATATACTCGCAGTCAAATAATGGAAGAGAACAAACAATAATGAGGGAAAGCATTAACGAGAAAAACACACTGAAAACAACATCGTAATGAATCTTTGCTTCATGGAAGCCATGTACTTCTGCATTAACTCATAAGAAATGTTCAGGAAAATATTACACAGTCCAATAGCTTCTCTTACTGAAAGTCCAACCCTCTTTACATCAACATGACCCCCTTATATAGAAAACTAATGCCACATTTGGTTGTTAGGGTCGAACTACCACCTCCTAGAATCAATAACTTCAATGGATTTACTAAAAATAGAAAACCTAACTTTGCCAAATCATAACCTTAACCGAAATATTCTTTACAATCATTGATCATGATCAAAATTAGACCATATGGTTGTGATAAGTCATCATGTGCATTGTTGGACATTATGTCACCTTTGCACAGCAAATCTGCTACACAACAGTAACCTACAGCAAAAACGCAGCGGATTGTGCAACAAACTAGGAAACTAGGCGTTAAATATAACATCATATCTCACGAATAAAAAGCGATTTTTAAAAACTGAGAGAGGTTTTTGTAGGTAAGCTTGTTCTAAAGAAAAACCTCTCTCGGTTTCATGAAATTCATCTCCAGCTGGTCGAAATACGTGTCGCAAAAACATGTCTCAAACAAGAAATCATGAAAGCTGAAAAATAGGGCTCAAAGATTCGTTCGAATCTCCCAATCAATGACACATTTTGCAAATATGAGAGAGGTTTTTATTATTTGGTTTGTCCTCGACAAAAACCTCTCGGGGATTTTGAAAATTCCTCTCCAGTTGGTCAGAAAGGGATCTTGAAGTTTACCACTAAACCATTCATTTACGCAATGGGCCCTATATCTTGAGCGCATGAAAATCCTCTACGCAATATCATCTTCTGCGCGACAACATCCTATGCGCGACAACATCCTCGGCGCAACAACATCCTCTGCGCGACAAAATCCTAGGCGCGACAGCATCCTCTGTGCGACAACATCCTCTGCACAACAGCATCCTATGCGCGACAACATCCTCTACGTGACAACATCCTCTGTGCAACGACATCTTTTCTGTGACAGCATCCTTTGTGCGACGACATCTTCTGTGCGACGACATCTTCTGCGCGATGAAATCCTCTGCGAAAGGACGTCTTATACATGACAACATCCTCTGTGCGACAGCATCCTCCATGTGACGACATCCTCTGCACAACAGCATCCTATGCGCGACAACATCCTATGCGCGACAACATCCTCTGCACGACGACATCTTCTGTGCGACGACATCTTCTGCGCGACGACATCCTTTGTGCAACAGCATCCTTTGCGTGACGGCATCCTCTGCGCGACAACATCCTCTGCGCGACAGCATCCTCTGTGCAGCGCGCAACAAATGAAAGAAACAAAAGCCTTTGCGCAGCGAACATGCACAACGTGTATTCTTTTGAAGTTTGCAATGATATCGATGACATGGGGTGTCATGATTGTTCCTTTTCTAACCGTATGAAAGGTGATGATGAACCATAATACCTTTTGACATGATATTCACCCTAACCTATGACTGATCTAGGAATTCCTTGATTTTCCCAAGATCATGTCATGACTTTGAAAACTTTGGACAAACCTCTAACTCTAACTATGAAAATCATGGTGCTAACAGTTGGCTCCAATGGGGAAGCTATCCTCCCTATGAGGTAGCAAAGAACAGTAGACAAGGTGCCTATCCATTGGGTTGTTCCTGAACCACTGAAAACTCTACTCTGACCTGTCACCTATATCCGCTGAAAACCCAAAATTGTGTATTCTCCAAACTAAAATCTGTAAACTAAGATGAAAATGAAAATTACAGATTGTTGAAAGAAATGCTCGTAGAACCAAGCTTATTCATACTCCTACCTACCCTACTTTACTAAGCACAAAGGCCAAATCAAATAATCTCATATTTCCAATGAAGCTAGTCAAGCAAATGGTTTCTTGACTGCAGCTTGCTTTCAGCTCCTGCAGTCATAAAGTCAAAATTGAAATATGACAAGTCATTCCACCATCTAAAACTGTCCTCATGTTCAAACATTTCATAGCTCATTTCGATTGAAGATTTCGGCAGAGCTGCAAAAGGATCCTTGAGAGCATAAACAACTATCACTTCTTTATGACCAACAATGAGATCATCTTTAAATGGTTCTTTATGACTATTCACATTGTCTATATCATAAAAAAGTTTTTGAACATCTTTATTTCGATATGAGGACTGTTTATTGATTGAAGATTCATTTTCTATTGGTAGGATGAAACTTGGACTACTAACCTCGGGCCTGAGATCATAATGCTCGTAACAGTGAGCCATGGCAACCTCATACCCTCTTTTATATTGTTCTGAACAAGTTAATAGTGCTTCATCTGTCTTTAATTCATATTGTTCTTGTTCTTGGTCAGAAAATTCTTCAAAAGGAGATGAATCTTTGCATATCCATTATGCTTCTTGTTCTATCTCAAGTTCCATAATAAGATTTTGTAAACATTCTAACTTATCTTCTTGACTAAAGATATGACAGGAATCCAAATAAGATAATAATGAAGAACGAATATCTCCACTCCAATAATGCTTAGGAAACATATCAATCCAATTTCTAAAATTTTGAAGAGAAACAAGGTCTGCCACCAACCTTGTTGTTTTGTTTGATGAAGTACACGGATAGAAAGCCAAGCTTGCCATTCTGAAGCCAAGAAACTCTTCATACCTCGAGCTCTTTGAAAATGAAGTCGCCATGAAAACTTTAGCTCTGGATTCTTATGCCAATAGAATCACCTTCAAACTGATTTTCTGATGTGTGGAGTCGCCAGAGCAGAAATACAGCCAATATGTGCCTAAGTGTTTGTTGCTCTCAGACCTTAGAACTAAAACAATGCGTTCTTCCGGAGGAAAATAATAGCAATCTTCCCCGGCAACGGCACCAAAATGTTAACACTCAGAATTTTCTTTGGGTTGTATCAAAGAAAACCCCAAGGTAACTGTTTCAACCAACTTTAGATTGTATTCTGACCTATACAACCAAAGAGGGCTCTCTCAGATGTCTAATGACTAGTAATAGCTCAGAGGATTCATCAATAAATGCATAGAGGTCAGATTTTGCAATAGGACAGGTTTGTTCTTGTTTTAAAAGGGTTGGTAGGACAAACAAGGAAGAAACCATTGGGCAATGGAGTCAAAGTCTGAGCTTAAAGATATTGAGTTAATGACTGGTTGTGTGCTTTCTGAAAACAGAGGCAAGGTAAGTGATGTTTTTCAGCAAATAATAAGTATTGAGATGGCAGCAGAAAATAGAAGGGGACATCCCACCACATTGAGAGAATCTAGCAAAGGATGAGTTCTCAATATAACTTTAGAAAAAGAAACATAAAGGGAATATAGATCGCCATGTAAAGAGCATCGAATATAGATGAATTCTAAACATGAAATCCAAACATAAACAAGTATTCACTGCATGAATGGAGCATCAAATAAGATGAATTCCAAACATATACTCTCAATCAAATAATGGAAGAGAACAAACAATAATGAGGGAAAGTGTTAATGGGAAAAGCACACTGAGAACAACACCGTAATGAATCTTTGCTTCATGGAAGCCTTGTACTTCTGCATTAACTCATAGGAAATGTTCAGGAAAATATTACACAGTCCAATAGCTTCTCTGACTGAAAGTCCAACCCTCTTTACATCAAAATGACCCCCTTATATAGAAAACTAATGTCACATTTAGCTATTAGGGTCAAACTACCACCTCCTAGAATCATGGATCCGGTTTCTTTCAAAAGGAATAATAACTTCAATGGATTTACTAAAAATAGAAAACCCGACTTTGCCAAATCATAATCGTAACTGAAATATACTTTACAATCATTGATCATGATCAAAATTCGACCATATGGTTGTGATAAGTCATCACGTCCACTGTTGGACACTTTGTCACCCCTGCACAGCAAGTCTGCTATGCAACAGTAACCTACAACAAAAACGCAGCGGATTGTGTAGCAAACTAGGAAAATAGGCATTAAAGATGACATCATATCTCACGAATAAAAAATGATTTTTCAAAACTGAGACTTTTTTGTAAGTAAGCTCGTTCTAAAGAAAAACCTCTATCAATTTCATGAAATTCATCTCTAGTTGGCTGGAATACGTGTCACAAAAACATTTCTCAAACAAGAAATCATGAAAGATGAAAAATATGGCTCAAAGATTCATTCGAATATCCCAATCAGTGACACCTTTTGCAAAATTGAGAGAGGTTTTTATTATCTGGTTTGTCCTTGACAAAAACCTCTTGGGGATNAGTATTCACTGCATGAATGGAGCATCAGATAAGATGAATTCCAAACATATACTCTCAATCAAATAATGGAAGAGAACAAACAATAATGAGGGAAAGCGTTAATGGGAAAAGCACACTGAGAACAACATCGTAATGAATCTTTGCTTCATGGAAGCCATGTACTTCTGCATTAACTCATAGGAAATGTTCAGGAAAATATTACACAATCCAATAGCTTCTCTAACTGAAAGTCCAACCCTCTTTACATCAAAATGACCCCCTTATATAGAAAACTAATGCCACATTTGGCTATTAGGGTCAAACTACCACCTCCTAGAATCATGGATCCGATTTCTTTGAAAAAGAACAATAACTTCGCGGATTTACTAAAAATAGAAAACCCGACTTTGCCAAATCATAATCGTAACTGAAATATACTTTACAATCATTGATCATGATCAAAATTCGACCATATGGTTGTGATAAGTCATCATGTCCATTGTTGGACACTTTTTCACCCTTGCACAGCAAGTCTGCTACACAACAGTAACCTACAACAAAAACACAACAGATTGCGTAGCAAACTAGGAAAATAGGCATTAAAGATGACATCATATCTCACGAATAAAAAACGATTTTTCAAAACTGAGACTTTTTTGTAAGTAAGCTCGTTCTAAAGAAAAACCTCTCTCGATTTCATGAAATTCATCTCCAGTTGGTTGGAATATGTGTCGCAAAAACATTTCTCAAACAGGAAATCATGAAAGATGAAAAATATGGCTAAAAGATTCATTCAAATATCCCAATCAGTGACACCTTTTGCAAATTTGAGAGGTTTTTATTATCTGGTTTTTCCTCGACAAAAACCTCTCGGGGATTTTCAAAATTCCTCTCCAGTTGCTCAAAAAAGGATCTTGAAGTTTACCACTAAACCAGTCATTTACGCAGTGCGCCATGTATCTTGTGTGCAGGAAAATCCTCTGCGCGACGCCATCTTCTACACAACGCCATCCTCTGTGTGACAACGTCTTATGCGCGACATCATCCTACTCACGACAACATCCTCTGCGCGACAAAATACTATGCGCAACAGCATCCTCTGCACGACGGCATCTTCTGCTAGACGCGACAACATCCTCTGTGCAACGACATCTTCTGCACGACGACATCCTCTGTGTGACGACGTCTTATGCACGACGACATCTTCTATGCGACGACATCTTCTACGCGACAGCATCCTC
>JASDQU010378901.1:0-10470 GCA_032191745.1 Picea mariana | reverse complement strand
GCTTCTGGACTGTCTCCGGACTCCAAACTTCTTTCCCTATTCCAAAAATTGCTCGAAATGAAGGCTGAGAATTCTGTTTTTGAAGGTTTGGTCATTGAGCAGTAGATTCAGACTTTGATAAAATTTCGTCAATGTAAGTCTTTCTTCCTCCTTTTCCTTTTCCCTTGCCACCTGTAGGGTTAGTGTCCTTGGGGTTTTTCATGCATTCTTTTTATCTAAAGAAAATAAATCACAAGTGCTTTTCAAATCTATAGCTATCTTCCCCGGCAACGGCGCCAAAATGTTGGTCACTATAATTGCTTAATTGATTCAAACAATCAAGTGATACATAAATTATTAACCCAGGGAAGTCTTTTATTTCAAAGATAACCATGCACTATATATGCTCAATTCCAAAAGCAACTTATTTTTGTAGTAAAGAAACTTATACTAATCACACTTGCTTGAATAAACTGAAGTTCTGAATTAAATCACAAGAAAGTAACTTCCCTATTGCAAATCTTAAAGATTAATCTAAGAATCCTGGATTACATTAGAATAACACTTGCAATGGGAAAGAACAACTATTCTACAATCAGAGAACAGGACCCTTACTCTCAAACATAGACTTCAGTACTAACACTCTTTCATGAAAACAGTAAGCAGAAGACAATTAACTCTATCTAACAGAGAACAAGGCCATCTAGTCCCTTCCTTTCTAAGCAGGAGCCTTAAGCCCTATTTCTATTTAGCACACTTGTGAAGTTGAGGTTTACAGAGAACAGGGTAGTCTGATCCCTTCATTTCTGAGCAGGGATCCTTAACCCAGTCTCTGGCTAGCACATCTGCAGGAGTAATGGAAATCTACAGAGAACAGGATGTTCTGGTTCCTTCCTTTCTGAGCAGGAACCCTTAACCCAATCCCTCTGTGTTTCAGCATCAGTTCTGTGTTTCAGCAACTGCGACCTCGAACTGTATAGCAGCTCTGTGTTTCAGCAACAGTGACCTTGGACAGTTCTGTGTTTCAACAATAGGCCTCAAGTGCTAATCTACAGTTTTGAACACTTATGCATTTCTAATCAATGGTTAAGTACGAGAGTGATGTAAAATATTATGCAAAACAGATTAAATGTATAGTCATGAGAAGGGACGTTGTATACCTTTGGAATGATCAGATAAAGTGATAGTATGAGTTTAAATATGGGTGATCAAGAGTATAATAGTGGAAAAAAGTATAGGCAAAAAGGTACATTGTGTGGTCCTAACAATTACATCACTGGATATGAGGTTTTTGTACATACCGACCATTATTCTATTAGATTTTTGATGAACAAACCAGTTGCTACCGGAAGGATCACATGATGGCTTTTGCTACTTCAAGAATTTAACATCACTATAGTTGATCGACCAGGAAAAGAAATTGCAGTTGCGGATTTTCTCTCTCGTATCCCTCAAGATAGTATTGACATTCTAGTGAATGATAATTTCCCTGATGAACATCTATTTGCAGTAGCTGTTAAAACCCCTTGGTTTGTAGATACGATGAATTATTTAGCTACAGGGAGACTTCCAGTTCATTTTTCATCACCACAAAAGAAAAGAATTGTCCAGCAAAGTGCTTATTACTCTTGGGTAGGAAGTGATATTTTCTATACAAGTCCTGATATGATCATTAGGAGATGCGTTCAGGAAGATGAGATTCCTGATATCCTTCAGGCCTGTCATGATGGGCCATGTGGAGGACATTTCTCTGATAAGAGAACGACATATAAAGTCTTACAATCAAGATATTATTGGTCGACACTGTTTAAAGATGCAACAAAATATGTAAGAAGCTGCGATAGTTGTCAGAGGATGGGAAGACCTACCGTAGCAGACGAGATGCCCTTACAGTCGCAGGTTGTGATTGAACCATTTGATAAATGGGCACTTGATTTTGTAGGACTGATTTCCCCAATGTCGAGGAAGAAGAAGTACATCTTGGTTTGTACAGATTTTGTGACCAAGTGGGTAGAGGCAAAATCCTTATATCAAGCAATTGAGAAATCAGTGGTTGAATTTATTTATGAAGATATCTTTACCTGCTTCGGTGTTCCACGAGAGATTGTTACTGATCAAGGTGCTCAATTCACTTCTAAGTTGATGAAGGAACTCACAGATAAATATGGTATAAAACACTGTAAGTCCTTCCCCATACCATCCACAAGCCAATGGGCAAGTGGAATCCACGAATAAAGTTCTAGAAGCTATTCTGACCAAGACAATACATTTACATCACAAAGATTGGGTGGATAGACTTCCAGAGGCTTTATGGGCATACCAGACTATGTGGAGAAATACCACTGGTCATACCCCTTATGAATTGGTATTTGGCAAGCAAATTCTCCTTCCCATAGAATTTCAGATTCATACCTTCCACATAGCAACATAATTGGGTTTGAATTTGGATGAGGCACAGAAACAGAGAGTTATGCAATTAAATGAATTGGGAGAAATTAGGCAAGATGCTCTTCAAAGAACTATCCTTGTACAAAATCAACGTAGCAAATGGCATGATAAATACATTAAGAAGAAGCATTTTCAATAAGGGGATTGGGCATTGCTATTTGATTCCAAATATAAAACTTTCAAAGGAAAACTTACAACACGATGGTTGGGACCTTATGAAGTGGAAACTGTTTTTGATAATGGATCTGTTAGAGTCAGGACCATACATGACTCTCAAAATTCCCTTGTAGTAAATGGACACCGATTAAAAGTGTATAACAAACCCTTGTCAATAGATGATTTTCTACAGGAAATTTCTAAACAGCTAGAAATAAAGATAGTAGGAGAAGAGTCTTATCCTCCTGCTAATCCTTGATCATTTTTGCTGTTTCAAGATTTTGTTAAAAAAAAAAAAAAAAAAACATTTTGGATATGTTGACATATTGTTTTTAGTTTTATAGGATTTTTAAAGCAAGTACAGAATTGAATTCCATCACTTCTTCGCAACAGGTAAGAAGGTAAGATTATTTCATTTTATGAAATTTTCTTATCAATATATACTGTCTTGTTTTGAAATTAATAAATTTGAGCTTGTTTTCTCCCTTTGATTTTCTCATTAAAGTATGAAAGAGGCATTTATCAGGGATAGGTTTATTCTTTACCAGGCCTAATAGATTATGATGGGAAAGAAACCCCCCTAGAGTTTTCTTTTAGAATTTTCTCAGACTCTCAAACATGAGAAAGCAATGAGCATATACTAACTTGAGCTCATAAAATCCACAAGTGAGTGATTACTGTCCCACAAAATCATTTTCTGCAAGATTTCTATCTGCACTCATGTTGGATGATGTGGGATACATTAAGTTCCACCTTCCAACAAGTCTCATTTCATCAACATCAACACCTTATCTGGAGTAGAGATTAGAGACTATTTAGTACCCTGGGATTTGCATGCCTCAATGGCAGATTTCCTTGCTAACAACCATGGGAATACATCAATGTCTCTTGGTTGATAGATCCTACAGGTGACTCGACACCAAGACCTTTATTTGTACATGTTAGGATGTACTATAGGTACCTTGAGGCCCATTGACATCAATGGTGGGTCATCTTGCCTTGGTTAACGACATTCATTAATGGATGGTAATCCAATGATTTCTTTTTTTGTTCGACTCCATAACATTTATTCAAACAAATAAGAATTGTACCATGGGTTAAAGCGTTGAAGCTGTTGAAGACATAATTTTAATTGATTCCTTTCAGGAATGAACAGAAGACAGGTTCAGGGATAACCATCAGATAATTTTCTTTATAAACAGGAAATCTTTTTCTCAGCAAGTTATTATTGGTTCAAGTTTCTTTGCAGATCTCGGTTTATTTCATCAGTACCAGTCAGTGCCAGATAGAATCAATCAGTCATAGTGGTTATCGATAGTACAGATTCCAGTTACAACTTTGGCGCTCTCTAGATTCAAAATTGGCTTCAAAATCTCTACAGTAAGAAGATAATGAATAACAAGGAGTAGGTAATCGAACTCAGGTATGCTTAGTTTCATGTTAGTTTAATTTATTAAATTACACATTAATAACTTGAACTATGAATGCCTCGATACTCCATGACATTTCATCATCCCTATACTCTGTACTTAACAGGCTAAGTTCAATTCTTCTTGACAATTCATATCATGGAGAATGAACTGCATTATAATGGTTGAATTTGACATGAATCGTATGAAATGATACTTTGAAAAGGTGTACAACCATCATCATTCCTTCACACGCTACTGATCCTCACGACACTTAAAACGTCCTTCTATAATTCCTCTCATGACCTATTTCACACATCATACTCTATTCCTCTGTTGCCCTCATCTAGTTCCATTGCTCACCTTTGAACCTTTCCTATTATATTGAGTGGAATTATGGTGGCGAATCGTCACGAACCTGAGACTTATGTAGATTTGGATGCTCTTCTTGAGTATGAAGCCACCAAACACATTTTTCAGAAAGCTGGATGGGAGCCATTCTTCAAGAAATTTGACGGGTATGATGATACGATTACACTTCAATTCGCTTTGCACTTTCATGGTGGACTAGATAAAATGGGCGAGCTGGAATTCGAAGTCACAGAGAAGTTCATTTCCAAAGCAATTCAGTTACCCAACACTGGTAAAAAATGGACGAAGGGCCAGCCAGTCGACAAAAATATCTGCACGTAGCTCCTACAACCCCAGTATTGGAAATTACAATGGTCAGAAGGCACATCAAGGTCGTGGTTGGAACTGAAATGGGCTCAGTTGCTATCCATACTTCAATGCTACCTCACTTGTGAAGGTCAGTACACGATCGTGTTTCCCTGTCATGCTCGACTCCTACTGCATTTCAAAGGTAACCATTTGGTGAACGTCCCCTATTTTTTGTTGAAGAGTTTGAAGAAAATGGCAGAACAAGTTCGCAAAGCAAAAGATTTTAGAGGCAGTTTGTTTCATTTTGGTCTTGTCAAAATTTTGGTTAAGTTTGCATTATCCCACAAACATGAATCTTGGGATATGTTTGTTGTAAGAACCCTAGTTTTTGACAAATCTAAAGATACTATATTGAGTCCACTGATCTATAGAAGAAGTCGAATTCTAAGAAAAAGGTTGTTAAAACCCTAGCCAAAATCTGCGATGACCCTGAGAATACACCAGATTGCACAATTGAGGCCAGTGATGATAATCCTGGCACTGAACATTCGTTTGATGTCCATGGTTATGATGGTGTGGAAACTAACTGTGAAAAAGTGGAAAACACTATCCCTATAGATGAAAATGTGGAAATTCTGATTTCTTCTCCAACTGCTAAAAATATTATTGATGTGGAACAACTTGAGGAGTTAATCAACAAACCTAGAAGAAATCCCAAACGTAAATGCACACGTACACTTTCAGATATGGATAACTCCATGCCTAGTTACCCATTACAGGAAAGATTGAAAAGTATGGATGATCATGAGGAGGCTCCAAAGTCTTCTGAGATGACATGGACTCTCTCTCAATTGATTAGAAAAGTCTGTAAAGTCAATTAGAAAGATAATGTGCCCAAAGAAATTGAGCAAGACAAGCCAATTCAATTACCAGTGGATACCCTTGTCCAGGTATATAATGAGTTCACTCATGAACCTAGTCCAGTCGACACCCCTGTTCAAGTATATGATGAGTTCACTCATGAATCTAGTCCAGTTGACACCCATGTTCAAAGACCAGATGAGTTCACTCATGCGTCCAGCCCTCAAACACAAAAAGGTTGTGGTAAGACATTTGAATCTTACTGTGAAATATCTTCCAGTAGATCTTTGCGACCCATAGTTGTCAGATTGGAAAATAGGAATCACAGGTTAAAAGAGAAGTTACATGAATATGCCATATTGGATTGACATATAAAAACAGAAAATAAACTTATGAAACTCAGGCAAGCTCACTTCTCGTCAAAGATTGAACGATTAAAATGAAAAAATAGAGGTCCTTTTCAGAAGAATAGGAGATTGCAGAAGATTGCCAGGAAGAACATCACCATTAATCGGGTTCTTAAGAAGGAAATCAGAAACATGAAGAAACATGAGAAATTGCAAATGTTGGTTGCAGCTGCTGCAACACTCTGATGAATCTTAGTTTTTGACTTTTTGTTGCCTGAGGACAGGCAAAGACTTCAACTTGGGGGAATTTTAGTCTCCAATTTTGACCATATTTTTGCCTACATCATGTCAGATATACCCCCATTTCATATCCAGTATCATTTCCTTCTGGCCTTACCATGACACATTTTACATCATTTTTCCCTAAATGGAGCTATTTAAGGTATTCATATGATTCAAGTTATTTTTAATGTATTTTGATACCTTAAACTAATATTGATACTAACGTGACATGAGTTAGGTACTTGTTTCCTTGGAACAGATTTATCAGTACTAGGTATTGGCTTGCACTTAGTGGAGATGTCAAAGACTTGCACGACATTGCTAGATTAGAATGACAGTTCGATTCATATGATTGATTGAGTCATAACTCAATGTGATGACTCAGAGCAAAATTATAGAACTGTTTATTATGATGCTTTATGATCCACGGTTCTTGACATTGCGTGTCATGAAGTTGTGAAATTAGTTTCAACTAACTATGAGTCATTTTCGGATCTAAGATTCGTTTAGTTAAATGCACCAATGCTCAAGAATATTTTGGAGAGGATCTATATAAACTCAGATCGCTCTCAAGAAACGTTGGTTATGATATACTATGTTATGCGATTTCCGATAATACAATTTGCTATGCATTATATCATTTTCTGTGAAATGATTTGAGTTTGTTTATGAATTATGGAGCGTGAGGTATGAAATAGTTATGCATGGAATAATTTGAGTAGCTCTGGTTTCGTTTTAGGGCAATTGCAGCTCTTGGTTGGGCCCACCAACAGGTTCAATTCGCTATCTCTTTTCCACAATATAGTTAGTTTATTTCTTGTTCTAGAATCTGCGTGTGAGTTAGTTTTTAATTTGAAGTTACTCTGCTAAATTATGGCTTAGTCATTTTTCATTTAGTTCGTTCTCAAGTTGATATTATCTTGTAGATCGTTGAATGTTGGAATGAGTTATTTACCATTGTAAAATTTGAGGAATGAACCGAGTACTAATTAATCTTTCTCCTAGATTAGTCTAGGTTTGCTTTGTTTTCTAGTTTCCAGTTTGATCATGATTTAAAGATAATTTGAGTTTTAGACTTTGTTTTGTTAGGATAGCTAGCTTATGGTCTGGTTAAAGGAAGCTTCCAGTACTTGTAGGGTAAAATAGGACATTTATTAGTTTCACCTTTACTAGATTTAGAACTGCTTGATACTCAGATTAAATAAGAGGTTTTTAAAATGTTCTCTCTTTTATGGTTCAGATAGATATTTTGATGATTAGATGATTAAGATAATGGTAGATAGCCTTGGGTGATTTCTTTATATTAGGAATAGAAATACATTTGCTTAACTCATAACTGTTTCCATTTGATTAATTAGACAAGATATGATTAGTTTTAAGATAATCATTAGGATTCAGTTTATAAGAGTAAGTTTATGTTTTCTTCTCAGAATAACCTTTAGGTAGGAGTTAGAATCTTACCAGCACATATAGTGTAGCGACTCTAAGTTCACTTACCCTGGTTTGACAATTTAGTGTTTTCAGGTAATTAAAATCTTTAATACAACAACCTGACATGTATTGTGTGATGTTGCTCCTCTCAAAGTTTGTAATGTTATTTTGGGCCAACCTTATTTATGGAAACACCATGTTTTATATGAGTCTAGGCCTCATAGTGTTATTATTACTTTGAACAGGAAATTGTATAGGATACCCGAGGTAGTCCCTCCTAGTGCTATTTCCTTGATCTCTTCCAAGAAATGCAGGAAGGTCATCTCTTAGACCGGTAAATTTGTCTTCTTTGTGATTCGCACTAAGAGTGAGCAAAATATCGTAGCCACATCTAGGGCCTCTGGGATCGATCTCTCCACACAATAGAATCAAGTGGATAAGGTCGTGGAAGAATACTCAGATATCTTCTCCTCTCCTATTGGGGTACCTCTGCACTGTCGGGTCAAGCATCCCATTGATATGACCCCAGGCGCACTGCTACCCAATGTGCTAGTCTACCACTGCTCTTTGTTAGAAAAGGAGGAGATTAAGAGGAAGATCCAAGAACTGATCCACAAGGGGAACATCCATCCCATATCATCACCTTGTGGGAGTCCAATTATGCTGGTATAGAATAAATATGGGACCTGGAGACTCTGTATTGATTACTGGGCCTTGAATAAAATCACAGTCTGAAACCGGTACTCGATTCTCTGAATCGACGAMCTCCTTGATCATCTCAAAGGAGCCAAATACTTCAGTAAGATTGATCTGAAGTCTATCTACCACCAGGTCCTAATAGAACATACAAATGTATGGAATACTGCCTTCAAGTCAAAAGAAGGTATTTTTGAATGGTTGCTCATGTCCTTTGGTTTGACAAATGCTCCAACAAATTTTATGAGGATGATGGAGGATATCCTACAACCTTTCACCAATACTTTTGTAGTGGTGTATTTGGATGAAATCCTCATCTAGAACAAGACTTGGGTGGAGCATCTGCAACATATTCATTAGGTTCTATACACCCTATGACATCACAAACTATATGCAAACTTGAAAAAATGCTCCTTCGACATGGACAAGGTCCATTACTTAGGATACATTATTGATCAACATGGTGTGCATGTGGATCCAACTAAGATCCAGGTCATCTGTGACTGACCAACCCCAACCACACTCACTGAACTTCAGATATTCTTAGGCCTCGCCAATTTCTATCGTAGGTTCGTGCTGGGATTCTCTCATATTGCATGGGCCCTCAGCCAAGTAACCAGGGGTGGAGGTAAGGAAAAATTTATGTGGGGTCTGTCCCAAGAACAATACTTCAATGACTTGAAGAATCATTTGTGCTCATCCCCGTTACTTTCATTGCTGGGCTTGCATCATCCCTTTGAGATCGAGACAGATGATTCAGACTATGCTGTGGGTGCAGTTCTCACTCAACAGGACCACCTCGTGGCATATCATAGTGATACACTATCAGATGTTGTTCGTAAGTACCCTAATTACGACAAAGAAATGTAATCCATTGTGAAAGCCTGCCACCAGTGGAGACATTACATTCTTGGGAAGGGGACAATCATCCACATTGATCACAAGCCACTATAGTTCATGCAAAACCAAGGCAAATTGCAGAATGATCGCCATCATAAGTGGTCAACATACTTACAATAGTTCCACCTCAACATCAAGTATAAAACTGGAAGTACTAACCAAGTTGCTAACTTCCTCAACCGACCTCCAGTCGTGACACTCACCATGGTGCTAGAATCTTGTGGTCATGAGACCTATGAATGGCCCCACCTCTACGATACATACCCTGACTTCTCCACCACCTGCCAAATGTTGGGAGCCAACTCAATGGTCACTAATTTCTATATTTAGGATGGGGTGTTGTGCCATCTGGTCCATCTCTGCGTTTCATCAAGCGAGCGCGTGAAGCTGATTTGGGAAGCTCACTACAGTTGGGTGGTAGGACACTTTGGTGTCAAAAAGACAGCGGCAGTGTTGCAAAAACATTGCTACTGGATGAAACTTTGACAAGATGTCGGTAAGTATATCAAGTCCTGCACCACCTACGTTATTGCCAAAACGACCACTAAGAAACATGGCCTATACACCCCTCTTCCTACTCCTAACAGGCCATGGGAATCCATCTCAATGGACTACATGTCGAGCCTCCCATCCACAAAGAGGGGAAATGACTACGTTTTTGTGTTTGTTGATCACTTTTCCAAGATGGCAATTCTAGTCGCCCACAAAAATAACATCACAACAAAAGCCACTGCCAAGATCTTCTTTGAATGAGTATGGGTACATTTGGGGATCCCAAAAAACATTATCTTAGATCATTATAGTCGATTCCTCAGCTTATTGGGATACCAATCTCACCAAATCCATTGCCTTCCACCCCCAGACAGATGGCCAAAATAAGGTCTTCAGTCAGATGGTCATACATATCCTGTGCATGTACAATTTAAAACACCACTGCACATGGGATGAGAGTCTTCCCTATGTCCAACATAGCTACAACTGAGCCCTGCATAGCTAAACTGGCCACAACCCCTTTTAGGTGGGGTTGAGATTCCAACCATTGGGCCCCATGGATTTTGCACTACCCCTGGCGACCACCTCAACTGACTCATCCCTTGCTCCACCAGAAGATGAGAAAGCCACCTGGTTCATTGAGAGGATCTAGCACATCTGCCAACAGGTTTAGGATATTCTGTTGATACCGAGAGGGGGGTGAATCAGTATCAAGTACAATTTAAAACCTTTTTCAACTTATAATTAAACCATTCAACTATATCCAATGAACAATGAACAATAGTATAAGAGTTACACCAATACACCAC
>JASDQU010378899.1:0-11272 GCA_032191745.1 Picea mariana | reverse complement strand
TATATTGTGCATGGTGTATTGTGGTGTATTGGTGTAACTCTTATACTATTGTTCAATGCTCATTGGATATAATTGAATGGTTTAAGTATAATTTGAAAAATGTTTTAAATTGTACTGGATATTGATTCACCCCCCTCTTAGTATCAACAGATACCTATTCCACTTGTTTTCTCTCTTCGCCCTGATTGCAATCATACCTATACTTTTTTAGCAAAAAAATAAAATTATGGACCCAACCTCCTTCCAACACCCTTATTTGGGCTTTACTCCATTGTATTCACATCCTCACCTTGATCATTGTGATACACTTCACCCATAACCCATTTTTTGTCTAGTCCCACCCGCCCCTTTTCGTGTTCCCTGGTCATCATGGGTTGTACCCATAGCTAAGACTTGGAAGCTTGCTTCAATACCTTGCACTCTAATTCACATAAATCCAACAAGAAGTGCGACATATCAATGCCAATATTATCTCCATCAATAAAAAAATGCATTCCTCCATCGCAGCTTCAGTTGCTACCTCAATCGAGGAACTCGGACAAGAGATAAAACAAGACATTACTACCTAGCTTGAATCTGTCGCTACGACGATCTGTGCTAAGCTACATATCCCTGTAGATATTCCCTTATCTGAACCACCTTTGCATGTTGAAGGTGAAACTTCCTCTCATTCCTAGAATTTTCAGCCCCATCACTTTCAGCGTGACCTACGCTTTCCGCGTGTGGATGTGACCAAATTTGATGGATCGAATCCCACTGGCTGGGTAACTCAAATGGAACATTATTTCTCTTTCTATGGCATTACGGATGAGTTGGCCAAACTCTGGTATGGTGTTCTCCATCTATATCAAGAACATTGGAAATGGTGGCAATGGAGAAAAAATGCCCGCCAAGGGTATGTGGCTTGGACACACTTTGTGGCAGAGCTTTATGAACACGTTGACACTGACACCAACCATTTAGGTCGTTTGACAAAGTTGAAACAATATGGTACAGTGGAATACTTTATAGCTTCTTTTGAGCGACTAGCTTTTCGTACAGACGGCATGTCTGATGTTTTTTTCTGAGAATGTTTTATCAATGGCCTCAAGGATGAGATTCGTGCTCATGTCCTCATGGTTTGGAATCAGACTTGGGTGGACCCTACTAAAAGAGATAAGGAAGCAAAACATGTTGTCTCTTCTCAAAATCGCAAACCCTCCTTTATTCCTCACACTAAACCAGTAACTCCCACTCCTTATACTCCACTCAATATCTAGAAATTGACCAGGGCCAAAATGGCTAAACACCAACTCAAAGGCCTTTTTTATAATTGTGATGACAAATATTTTTTGGGACACAAGTGTAAGGAAAAAAATATTTTTATGGCCATCTCAGAGGATGTTGAGGCTCCCCTTGTGTCTGTGTCACCTGAACCCACAGACATAACCCCTCCCTCAGACCCTTCTGAAGTAGAACCGGTCATTTCTCTAAATGCTCTCACTGGCTTATCTACTCCCCAAACCCTCAAGCTAATTGGTTACATCAATCATAGGAAGGTCATCATTCTTGTTGATAGTGGAAGCACCCATAATTTTATTCATCACCACATTTCCCAAGAAACTAATTGCTATATCTGTGTAGTCAATAATTTCCAAATCATGATTGCCAATGGTGGGTCCATGAAATGTAGAGGGATTTGTGAAAATGTGCATCTCCAAATTGGTGACTACCATCCAAAATATCATATCTTTCCTATCAACATGGGCGGTTGTGACATTGTGTTGGGTGTGGAATGGCTAAGGACTTTGGGTCCCATTCTCATGGATTTTAAGGAATTAACCATGAAATTTGACCAAGAGGGACATAATTATAAGTTCTAAGGCATCATCGTTGGTTCCCTGAAGATCATTAGTTACCATTGCATGGAAAATATGCTCAAAAAAGGTCATTATGGCATAATTTCCCAACTCTGTTCCATCCAAGCCACTGAGACACCCTCAGTATTGCAGGACCTCCAATCCATCCTCTCTAAACATCAAATGGTTTTTTCCACTCCCCAGGGAATCCCTTCTTCCAGTGTTGTTCATAATCATTCCATTCCCCTTGTCCCAAGAAGCCTTCCTCCCAATATTCGTCCCTATCGTCACCCATTTTTCAAAAAAAATGAAATTGAGAAAATGGTTCAATAAATTCTCAACGCAGGTGTTATACGCCCTAGTACGATCCCCTACTCTTCTCCTATGATCATGGTCCTTAATAAAGAAGTTTCTTGGCACACGTGTCCTGACTTTTGCGCCCTCAAAAAACTCACCATTAAAAACAAATTTCCCATCCCTATCATTGATTACCTCTTAGATGAATTGAGTGGTGCCCAGTTCTTTACTAAACTTGATCTTCATTCGGGCTACCACCACATCCGTAGGAAAGAGGCAGACATTCCTAAGACTAACTTTAGAAATCATGAGGGCCACAATGAGTTTTTGGTCATGCCCTTTGGCTTGTGTAATGCTCCATCCACTTTCCAAAGCCTCATGAATCATGTCTTTCATCCTTTTCTCCGTCATTTTGTGCTAGTTTTCTTTGATGATATCCTCATTTACAAAAAAACCTGGATAAACCATCTTGCTCATGTGAATCGAGTTCTCCATCTACTCTATCAACACCAAATTTTCCTCAAATAATCTAAATGTTCTTTCGGTGCCTCAGAAGTAGAGTACTTGGGTCATCTTGTTGTCAAGGACGGCATCAGGGTGGATCCTAAAAAGATTAAAGCTATGAAAGATTGGACTTACCCACACTCTCAAAAGATTTCATGGATTTCTGGGTTTAACATGTTATTATTACAAGTTTGTTAAGAATTATGGAAATATTGTGTCACCTCTCACTGCACTCCTTAAAAATAATTCTTTCACTTGGACTCCAGCAGTTGCTCAATCTTTTCAAACCTTGAAGATGGCCATGTGCACCACTGTAGTATTGGCCCTTCCTGATTTCAGAAAGACCTTTTTCCTAGAATGTGATGCTTCCAGGAAAGAAATTAGCATTGTCCTTATGCAAGAGGGTCGACCTTTGACCTTTACCAGCAAACAACTATCCAAGAGAAATTTGGGAAAATAAATCTATGAAAAGGAAATGTTGTCTATTTTGCATGTCATGGATCTTTGGTGACCTTATCTATTGGGGAAACGATTCCAAATTAAGATAGATCATCAAATCCTCACGTATTTTATGGAACAATGTCTTTCCTCCCCTGAGCAACAAAAATGGGTGAATAAGCTCTTTGGATATGATTATGAGATCATTTACAAAAAAGAAAAAGAGAATGTGGTTGCTGATGCACTTTCTAGAAAATATGAAGATGAAGGGTATATTTTTTATCTCTCTTTCATTGTACCAGATTGGCTCCAAGCTCTTCACCAGGAATGGCTACACGATCCCAAAAGTTCACATCTGATACAACAATTGCAATCCAATTCTCCAGTTTCCCCAGGGTACTCTTGGCTCAATGATGAGCTTCGATACAAAGGCCATTTTTATTTAAGTAAACAATCAAAAATTAAATCCGTAGTACTTTCTGAACTTCATGCTACACCCACAACTAGGCATTCTTAGTTTACCAAAAGCTATGACCGGGTCAAACGTTCTTTTTTTCTGGGAGGGTATGAAATAGTACATTCGTAATTTTTTGGCAGAATGTGATGTGTGTCAACCCAACAAGGGTGAAACTGTCAAATCTCTTAGCACACTAAAACCACTTCTGATTCCACCTACTATTTGGCAGGATATATCTATGGATTTTATTGCCGAATTACCTAATTCAGGCAATAAATCAGTCATCATGGTGGTAGTTGATCATCTTTCCAAGTGTGCTCATTTCTTTGCTCTTCAACACCCATTTACAACATCTATTGTGCCTTAAATTTTCATGGATCATGTCTTCAATCTTCATGGAATTCCACATTCTATTATTTTTTATCATGACCCAACTTTCGCCAGCAATTTTTGGCAAGAACTGTTCAAGCTACAAGGCACCCAATTTCATCTCAGCATGGCTTATCATTCCCAGTCTGATAGTCAAATTGAAGTTGTCAACAAATGTTTGGAAACATATTTGAGGTGTTTTGCATCAGAAAGGAAAAATCAGTGGGCTCAATGGTTACCACTAGTTGAATGGTGGTACAACACTTTGTACCATACAGCTATGCATATGACTCCTTTTGAAGTGGTGTATGGACAAAATCCACCTCCAGTCCTCTCATAGTTTCCAGGTGTCTCGAAGGTCCAGGCGGTTGACCAAACGCTTACTGTTTGAGAAATTATTCTCCGTGCCCTCAAAGGGAATTTGTTCATGGATCAGAATCACATGAAACAAAAAGAAGATCAAGGTCACTCTGAACATCAATTTGCAGAAGGGGATAAGATGTTTCTTCAACTACAACCTTACAAGCAAAAATTCCTCAAGGCTGACCATTGTCAAAAACTGGCACCCAAATTTTATGGTCCTTATACCATTCTCAAGCATGTGGGACAAGTGGCCTATCAGTTAGATTTTCCTAGTCATTCTAAGATCCATCCTATTTTTCATGTTTCCTGCTTTAAGAAGGTGATTGGAGATAAGTGCAAAACTCAAACCAACCTTCCTGAGTTGGATAAAGAAGGCTCCATTTGGCTACAACCACAAGTAGTTTTGGACTAGTGTGAGTGTCGAATGCATCAACGAACCATCAAGGAAGTGTTAGTCCAATGGAAATATACAACTCCAACAGATGCCACTTGGGAACCAGCTTCCATTCTGTTATCATCATATAATTTCCAGATGGTGTCCGAGTTTCAAAATTATAATGAAGGATTAAATCATCATAGAGAGATGATAAATTTGGAAGACCTGGCTATACCTAGCAGCATATGGACAAATTAGTAGAGATATGGAGACTAAGACTCAACAAACTGTCAATCCTGAGAGTGGCCCAGATCAACGACTCAAATGCGTATCGGGGATGTAACTAGCACGAATATTAAACAGTCGAGGGCAGGCTAGGGAAAACCATCACGGTCTTTTACGGGATGCGTGGTGCCCTTAGAAGTGCATCAGAGAAGAGGGATGTCTGACCAAAACCACTTTTTTCAACCTCTGATGACAGAGTTTCCATGCAAGACGTGGACCGTAGATCTTGAAACAACCCGGATCAACGGCCGAGGCACATTTTGGTGATTGAAGCAGCACGAGAATTAACTGACAGAGGATGGACTGGGGAAAACTTCCCTGGTTTAAATCATGGACACATGGTGTCCTCAGAAGCACATCGGGGCAAAGGGAGGTTCATCCAAAACCTCTTTTCTCCAAACCCCAATGGCAATAGATGCCTATAAAATGAGGAACCTCAAGCATTATTCCATGACAATTTAAAGCATTCAAACGTTCAAAAATTTGGCGCAAAGATTCCATTCAAATTTTGAATTTCAAAACCAAACCAGACCAGTTTTCTCGCTGCTTGTCAGGTATTCTTCACCATGGCTTCCAATCCTATTGTTTTATCTATGAGTGAACCAGATATTTCCTCTAGAGAGGAAGCCCTAATTGACAAAGATTTTGACGTTTTCGACACAGAGACAACAGTATCGCCTATTTCTGTGTCTAAATCAAAATTGTTGAACAATGATGGATCCCGCATACCTTTTCTTGAAGCGGATAAAACCTCCTTTGCCCCTTATGTCATAGAAACAGTCTTCCCATTCCTTGAATTTGTAATCTGGTGTGCAGAGCGATATTCCCAGGGAGAAAGAGTCATTTTAAACAAATTAGGGTCATAATTTTTGTGTAAAGTAGATGGTACATCACTCTGACATGATCTCAATAGTGTCAGAACCCTTTGAGGAACAAAGAATGATTATGATTTATAGATAATGCTTGCCCGAGGTAAAAACCCTATTTCTGCAAACCATAGTCAAGCCTAAACATCATTTAGAGAGTCTATCCTTTCTTGTCAGTATAAGTGTCATGATCGTTGAAGTCCAGTGGGCTTGTTCTCTGCTGAGTCAAATTCTAGGTCTAGACAATGACAAGTTTGTGATAGAAGTTATGCTAGGGTTCCTGTTGATTTTCTTTCTGTCTGGGCAGTTAGCCCATGTCAATTTTGATGATTTTATTGTAGAAAATATACATCAACAACTGGTTAATTTTAGCTCGTTAAGACATTCATATACTACTCTCACCTATTGAGAATGTTTTTGGGATATAAAAACACCGAGCTTCCTGAGGCTACATTTATTTCGACCAAGTGTAAGAATATCACCATGCTCATCTTCATCAACAAGATCATGTCCAGGATTTACAGTCCCATTTTTGGTATAGATCTGCCAAGAGTTCTAGAAGAAATGAAGAACTTGTATCCAGAGAACATGGTAGGAGACTGGGTTCTATTCACACAATCCACTGTGATTTGGGTATATGGATACCATGAAGGACCTCACCTATTTCCAGTGTTTCTGACTCCTAGGGTCTTTGCTTTGGAATTTATAAGACAAAGGATTATATCGAAGACTGAACATTTCCTGAAAGCACACAAGGCTTCTAATCTGAAATTTCCATTCGCAGTAGGCCCCTTTGTGGTGAAGAATAAATATTGTTTACCCCAGATTCAATCCAATCTCAACGAATTTGGTTTCACACAATTGCAATAGAGAAGATATGATCCACATCATATCATATCGAAGAGGAGATTGACGAGTAAACAAAGTCCCTATGAACACGAGTCAGATGAAGGATTCGATAAATTGGCCAATCTAGAAACTTGCACAGAGATGGAGCTCACCATGCAGCATGGTCAAACAAAATCAATAGAGTCTAAGTCCCAACGGAGCCCACCACAAAAAACTTCTCCCAAGTTGATTATCAAAGCTCCTAAGGTGAGTGTATACAATAAGAGAAGCAGTTCAGAAGCCCTAGGGGATAGTAGACAGTAAGACACCCTTAAGAAAATGAGAGCCACATCACCCTCTCCAATTATTGACTTGGAAGAGGAAGAACAGAAAGGAAATACATGCATGGAGATGGCAGAGACTATAGCCCAGCATGAAGAAATCAATCCAAAAAACAAGCCACAGAATGAAGGGAGCATGAAGGTTTTCAGCAGCAGGAAACACATATTCATCTAGACTCCTGGGACAGTTTATCAGTCTAAGGAGGATTTTCTAAATCAGTATGTTGTGAAAGGGAGTATGGCCAATAGTGAAATAAGGGACCTTTTGCCCGAAGTAGAAGGGACATTCCAGTGTAAATATCTCCTACTCTCAGTCAGAGATGTCAATAAAAAGACATTCAACATTGCATTGGTTGATAATGATAAGGTATCTGAGTTCAAGGTACATTATGAAAACATTGGTGCCCCTGAAAAAGTAAAATTCCACAAAAATGTCAGTGATATGTTGTACGCTAATTACCTAAGCTTAGCTCTGAAGGTTGCACGATTGACAACACATGCGTTGAAGCTATATGGGCAACTAAAACAAGAAAAGGTGTCCAACAAAGCTTGGATGATGCAGGTAAAAAGGTTAGAGCCTGAAGGTCCACAAGGGTTAAAAGCTTCTCTAGATGAAAAGGACAAAATGATCCAAAGCTTGAAGAAAAGGTTGAAGATGTCACCCACAGACCATCTGCAGATAGAAAGATTAACTGCTTTAGAGCAGGAAAAGGAAACCTTTAGACAAGAGGCACTAGACTACAAGGCTAAAGTACTGCAATTAGAGAAAGAGAAAGAAAATTGGTCAGAAATGCAAGCAACGACATCAGATATGGAAATTATTGTTCCTTCTAATGTAGAGGCTGGATCAAGCACTGAGGGATTAGTTTAGGCTATGTCCTAGGTGAGTCTAAAAATAGGTGAGATTAAGAGTCTCAAAGAAAACTTAGAAAAGTTGAAACAAGAGATGAAGGTGAAGGATGGGAAAATGGCTCAACTCCACAGAGAGAACCAAGACTTGCAAGAAAGAGTGAACAAGCTAAAAACTAGATTGAAGGGAAAAACACTATTGCAAGGAGCCAAACATGTAATATGGGACGTGATTGTTGTGGAGGTTGCTAAGTTCAGAATTTATCTGAATTTATCAACGACAAAGACAACATGGCTGCTACAACTCAGAATAGATGCACTTTTGTAAATGAAGTGTTAGCAAAGAAGCCCTCAGAATGGGCCCAAAATTCCATCGACTTAATGAATGCTATACCAACTGTCGATCTTCAAACCATCGGTGTGAAAGATAGGACTCCATTAATCATTTCATCCAGGAGAATCATTTCCAAGCACAACCTACTCATATTGGTCCAGAACAAAGCTATGCAAATGGAGCACAACATACAGGAGTTTAAAGATGCCTTTGAACAATTGTTTGCTAAAGGTCTCCCCTCATTTTGGGATGGTAAAGGCTCATTGTACAATCAAGAAGATTATCACACTCTCCTCATGCAGTGCAGGATGGACCATTCTAGGTTTGAAGATATGGAAGAAAGTCTAAAAGGCCCCAGCTTGGTAGAACATTTAGCTACTGATTTCGAAATTCTAAACAAGTTCAAAATGGTGAAAGTCAATGTCCCAACCATGTCCTATGCTATGTTCATTGACTTGGAAATTTTGATTAAAGAAATGATGGATTACGAAATCCCCTCTGATGCACAATGGAAAGAACTCGTGTGGTTGGGTAAGACAAAGTACAACATCCCTAGAACCAACAGGTGATCTCCAGTTGTCACCAATATTGCATACCCAATAGAAGCACAGGGCAGAACAAATGGCATAGAAGCAGTCGAGCGGTCAGAGAGACTATTCATGATGTTGAAACATTTTTTTTGCTAATTATTGTAAATCGTTTCGTATACCAAAACTGACATTCGAAACTGTTACAGAAGCTAAAACATTTTAGTTTCAGTTATTTTTTATCAAATTGTATAAGTACTAAGAGACTGGAATCAATTAATGTTGGCAAAAGTGCAAGAGCACCTTTTGGTTGTATTAAACTCTATTTGTAAATTTTCTGAATCTGAATTGAATATAAATGTAGAAGATTTTTAAGTCTCTACAAAAAGATTCTAACGGGTGGTGATATGAGCTTTGTTTCCCTTCGTTGTATGTATTTCCTGTACATAACCTATCATTTCATTTACATTTTCTTCTGTTTAAATTGGAGAKTTTAAAGGCCCAKAATTYGTCTTGTGATGCTCTTGGCTTAAGCAATTTAAACTATGTGATTGTCTTCTTAACTTATTCAAAATTCATTTTAGTAATGCTCTGATGCAATTATTTTTTTTCTTTATCTTCCTACACACTTTTTTATTTCAAGAATAACTCAGATTCATTGCCTTATTTAGCCTTTTTCCTCTGGAGAGTTCTATCATTCGATTCATTGCTTTCATTCACTTTCACAATTTTGACTCCATAACCCATAGTTTTCCCCCCTTCTTTGCCAACAACTTTATTAAAAATCCCCAAAATAAACCAAATCTAGCCACCATCTTCCATAGATATATCAAGTGACATGAGAAATCCCTCTCTGATTTGAGCAGGCTAGTGCCTCAGCTCTAAAGATGGTTGAAATAGTTACCTATGTTGTTTGTCTATTCAGTCGGACAGAATTTATAGAGTGTTAACATTCTGGCACCGTTGTCGGGGATCAAATTGAAATTTTCCTTGGGAAAACGACTTAAATCTTTAGTTTGATCCCTGAGGGTGATAGTGGACCAAATACCTTATTGGATGAGATTATTATTACCCTGGCGACTCCATTACTCAGAGACCAGTTGTACTACATTATGTAAGATAGAAATCCTCGCTCCTAAAAAAATCCACACCAGGAGAAACCCAGACCCCGAACTTGCAAACCCTGTCTCTAGCCCTGAAAATCTTGGTCGAAGAAGAAAAGAAAAGACAGTAACCCCTATGTTACATCTAGACCGATATTCATCCTTACCTAGAGATGAATTGACCAGTATTGAAGACCTTGAGTTTGATCTAAAATTCGAACACTCCCTGTTCAGAACTAGGTCTGAATCTCATTTAGACGAGACCATATTTGACGAAAAAAGATTCCAAGATTTGATTCTAGCTTCCTATGTCAAGATTGTAGTGACTCTTGTCTGAAACCGACAGCCACTCTGACCCCTCACAACAACTATGGCAGCCATAATTTCTCCTCTCATACTGCCTACTCTATTGCATGACTTACCCCAGGACTACAACCTAAGGATTAATCTATATGATGTTGAAGGTAACATATCAGCCTAGAAGCACCTAGACTGGTTCAATGATTTCATAGACTTAGAAGAGGTGGATTTCGCAGATGTGAAAATGAGGTTGTTTACACAAATCCTTGCAGGAGATGTAAGAAAATCATTCAGAGCCCTTGCACCAGGAAGTATCGTAGATTTCGCATCTTTTGAGACACTCTTCCTTTCCAGATGGGGAGATAAGAAAAACCCCCTTCAGTTGTTGACACAGTACAACAATATGAAGAGGTCGCCTAAAGAAATAGTGCAAGATTTTTTGGCTAGATTCATGAAAGTATATAATGCGATTCCTGATGAAGTAAAACCCCCACCCAAAGCTGCTCAGCTCAGATATGTTGATTCTTTTGAAAGTGATTTTTCTTTATTATTGAGAGAACGAAAATGTGCCATGTTAGATGATATGATGACAGATGCCATTGAAGTCAAAGTAAACCTAATGTCTTCAAGAAAAATGAAATTTAATTATGACATAAACATGAGAAAAAATCAAGATAAAGCACAAACTTCCACATCACAAACATCAGAAGAAAGATTCAAAGCGATGATGAGAAACATGGAAAGGATGATGGAAAGAATGGCATTGGGAAACAGACCCAAACCTAGAGAACAGGTCGACGACCCACCTAGAAATCCGAGAAGACCCACTGGTCCACAAATAAGGCAAAGAGAGCAGAGAAACCAGGGTAATCAGGCAGCTCAAGCAGACCAAACAAATCAGGGAAATCAAGGAAATCAGGGAAAACAACAAATAAGGCCTCCTTTTCAAAATAATTATGTGAATGAAGATTATGATGGATATTTTGAAAATAATGTGAACAGTTGTGATGACAAAGAAACTGAGGTGTTTTTTACCAAAGAAGAACACGACCAGTTCATGGATGCGAGTGAAATTTTTTTGCAAGATGAAGATGAGAGGATATCAGTAGAAAGAGAAGATTATGAGACCGGATTGCAAAATTCCATCATGCAATTCCAAAGGAAATACAATCTCTGAAATCAAAAGGTGCCTCCAAA
>JASDQU010378897.1:0-11269 GCA_032191745.1 Picea mariana | reverse complement strand
AAAAATTTCCTTCATGAAAATATATGAAATGTTTATGGCTTTATGGGTAGATTTTACTGGAATAAAATGTGCATCTTTTGAGAGTTTGTGTACTACTATCATTATAGAGTCATTTTGTTTCTTAGTTGTAGGTAATGATGTAATGAAATCTATACTAATCCATTCCCATTTCCACTGAAGAATGGGTATGGGGTACAATAATCTGGTTGGGTGACAATTCTTAGTCTTAACTTAATGGCACTCTGGACAGTTAGTCAAATATTCAACTACTTTAGTTTTCATCCCAGACCAAAAATACGCCTTCTTCAAAGTTGTTAAAGCCTTTTGGTAACCTGGGTGACCTAAAAAATGTTTCTTATGTAATTACTCTATTATCAAATTCTTTAATTATGTGTTGTTTGGAAAGTTGTAATATACCTAGTATATTACATTTCTTATTATTTAAGGCCCACCAGATCCACTTCAAAAGTAGATTGTGTTTTGTACAACACTAAACCTTCTTGATTGCAGCTTAATTTTGACTCACTCTAATCTGATCTATTATTTGAACATTTTTCCTAAATTTTATTGTAATTGTCATCATTTTATGTTGCTGATGTAATTTTCAGTTTCGGATCAAATTGTATATTAATGTGAGAAATTGCATTTATTTTCCTACTAAGTGCATCTACTATCTTGTTTTTTTTTTCTTTTGATATGTTATATTTCAAAATAATACTCACTTAGCAAAGCCAAGAATCTAGCTTATCTTTCATTCAAAATATTCTAGTTGAAAAAGTGTTTTAGTTTAATATTATTTGTTTAAAACAAAAACCTTTTTCCTAATAGGTAGTGTCGCCACATTGTCCAAAAATGCACAACAATAGTAAATTCTAGATCATGAGGTGCATAATTTTCTTTGTGGGGTTTTAGTTTTCGTGATTCATAGGAAATTACATAATCATTCTACAATAACACTCCCCCTAGTCCTTCCTTTGAAGTATCAGTACAGACCAAAAAGTACTTATGTGGATATGCTATCCTCATAATAGGTTCTCTTGTTAACAATTGTTTTAGCTTTTCAAATATTTCTTGACATTTCTTAGTCTATTTAAATAATTCCCTTTTCCTACAATGAGGTTATTGGATATGCAGGTTTTGAAAACCCCTCTATGAATCTACGAGAATACCCTATGATTCCCATGAAAGATCAGACATATGACACATATTTTGGCACTGGCCAATATAGGATTTCTTTGACCTTTTCTAGGTCAACTGAAATCCCTTCTCTTAAAATTACATGCCCCAGATGTTGTAGTTTATCCTAGTAAAATTCACAATTACTGAACTTGGCGTACAATTGATTTTCTCAAAGTATTTGTAGAATGAGTCTTAAGTGTTCTTCATGTTCTTCTTTAGTCTTCCAGTAAATCAATATATCATCGATGAACACTATTAAAATATTTTCTCAATACAATGTTCATTATAGACACAAATGTAGCATGTGTGCTTGTTAATCCAAAAGGTACAACTACAAACTCATAATGTCCATATCTAGTTTGAAAAGGAGTTTTATGAATGTTTTCTTATTTAATCCTAACCTGATGGTATCCCGACCATAAGTCTATCTTTAAAAATATCTTATCTCATCTGGCTTGGTCCAACAAGTAATCAATGTGGGGTAAGGGATACTTTCTCTTAATCATAATCTTATTAAGTTGTATGTAATCAATACACAACCTAAAAGATACATCATTCATTTTAACAAACAAGACTGGTGCTCCCCATGGAGACACACTAGGTTTGATGTATTGTTTATCCATCATCTCTTAAAGATACATTTTAAGTTCAACCAACTCTAGTGTACTCATTCAATAAGGTTATTTAGACACCGATGTTGATCTAGGTACTAAATCTATGTCCCTTCTAGAAGGTAATCCTAAAATTTCTTTTGGAAACACATCCTGAAATTCTTGTAGTATAGGATCATTAGTTAACAAATTTTTAACCACCTAATTCTTTCTTTCAGATATTTGCACATCATATATCCCACATCCTCTCCTTTCCTTTTTAACTGTAAAATAGAAATTTATCTTACTGACACACCTTGAGGTATTCCTTTAATTGTTTTTCCTTTACCGGATTTATCTAAATCGTTACAAGCTTTGTTGTGATAGTTTACAAAAGATGAATTATTTTCCATCGAGTCCATTCCTATGAGTAAAACATAAGATCCTAATGGAAATATGTTTAAACCTACCTTGGTCTCCATTTCATCATGATGCAGAAGCATCGATCCAACTCATCAATGCGTCAACGAGCCAGTGCATCAGCGCACTAGGAGGGAGCGGATCCTAAAGAGAGAGGCGTCAACCTCTCATTTTGAACTTGAATTTAAAAATTTAATGTAATTCAATGAGAATTAATGTTTGGAGGATTAACAAAAGTTGATCCCTATAATTGTACAGGTTGCATGTGAAGTCTCCTTTAATGGTTGACAATTAGGTAGATCTAGATCTGATTCGGACTAGATAGAAATTAAATGTAATTTAATCTAAATAGCTGGAGGGAAGGCTCGAGGATCCCCTCCTTTGTAAAAATATATTTGTATCGAAATTCATTAGTTGGATGCTAAGGACTCAGGAGAAGAGAGAAAGAAACCGAGACTCTATTGAAGTCTAGTTTCGTAAACCTTGTACAGAAGCATTTAGTATCAATAAAAAAGTAGATTTCCCTACATATGATTCTTATGCGTATGTTATATGTATTCATTAAATGTTTTTTTGTTTTTACTCATGTATGCTATGAATTTCATGAGTATGTTATATTCCCTTTGTAGGATTATATAGAATCCCCTATATCTATAGTTTTTTTAATGTTCTAGGTTCTTAAGGCTTGTGTAAGGACTGCACACCAGAGTTATTGGAAAACTCTGAGAAGCTAGTGCAAGGAGTGCACTTGAAATCTATTTCAAGTTCAAAAGAGAGAGTGTCAAGTGGGCACACCAGAACTATTCAAAATATCAGAAGGAAAATTTGTGCAAGTGAAAGCACACCAGAGTTGTTGAACACTTTGAGGAAGGATCTGAAAGGATTGCATTAAGCAGGCACAAGGACTGCGTGAGAAATCTGTTTGAAGTTTTGTGAGAAGGAAAATCCTCAAGGAGGAAGATTTGGAAGGATTTCATTGAGTAGGCACAAGGACTGCTCTAGAGGTTCCATTCATCTAAGTGGAGAAATCTATGAAGGAAAGAGTTTGAGTGTCAGGAGGGAATGAGAAACAGTTAAAAGAATAAAGGGATGAGACCCTTTGGAATTTCGGGTTGTTACAAAGCTCGGGATAAATAGTGAAAGTGTGCACATGGACCCTACAATTCGTGCAGAGGCATGCATAGGTGAACTTGTTTCAAATTTTAAATCTTAGGAGGGAAATAATTACAGCAGACACAGTCAAAGGTTGAGTTGTTTGGAAGCTCAAAGAGATCCTTCATTGGAAGGAAAGTTGAAGTAGCAGCAAAGGAGGAGAAACAACGATCGTTGGATCATTTGCGGAAAGAAATCTGGACCGTCAAATCTCCATCCATATAGGAGAAGGAGTGCACGAAGGAGAATAGATCCCAACTATTGGATCTGAGCACAAGGATCGACAACCGTCGGATCTAGGTAATTTGCATGAGCATTAATCTTGGAAGTCCTTTGGACTTTGGCGTTCAAAGTTTTTTCATGTTTGGATGCTTAAAGAAACAAGTCTTTTGAAGTCTCAAAGCCCAAAGTTTGTTTGGGGCATCAGATGTGAGGCCACATCTCAGCAGATGGAGCATGGTCCAGAATTTTTGGTTATCCGACAAATTTTAGGAGTAGGCACAAGAGGATACAAGTTTCCCAAATTCTTGGGGAGCCGAAGTGAATCGGGACCATCCATCAGTAAGGATGTGTGTATTCAAATCGTGAGGTTTGAGAGCCCTATTTTTCGAGAGAACAAAGGCATGGAGTGTTCAAAACTCCCAAAGCTATGAACAGTGGAGTGAATCCTAGTCGTTTTTTCCAGGGGTATGTGTCAGTAGGTCTAGAATTTCAAAAGTATAGTACTCCGGAGAACCGACACTCCGAAGGAAACTAGATACAAGTTAGCAAGGGGCGAGAAATCCTAAAGTCTTGAAGGTCAGAGTTAATCTCACCTGTCGATTTAAGTGGTACACGTGGAGTGTAGATGGAGGCATCCGGTCGTTCAGAGTTCAGAGGTTAAGTATTGTTGAAACAAGAATATCCTCGAACTCTTGAAGCCCGAAGTAAATGTGAGTTGTCCAATTGTCAATATAGGAGAACCGTAGATTTGAGCATCACGTTACTTCGAAGTTCAACGCTCCATGAGGTAACGAGTGTTAGCTACTCAGAATTCTCGAAGGCTGGAGTGTCGGTAGAAATCGTAGTCATTGGTCGTGGGGGAGGTGTTGACCTTTGATCTGGGAGCCCTCTAGAGGTTCATCAGTTCGGTGTTCGAAGGCATTGTGACTTGGAAAAGGCAGAACCCTAAAACCCGAATAGCCAAAGGATTTATATGTCATAGATCTCAGTGGATATTTAGAGTCATTGATTTGAAAGGGAATTTGGCGCTCCATCGATTCGTCGTTCGAGAGGAATGCATCATTTTTCAGTTAAAACTCCCAAAGCCCAAAAAATCCCAATAGGCACCATGTGGTTAAGTCCATGGTGATGTGGTGTTTTGGCTGAAGAAAAAGGGGATAGGACACAAATTAGAGAGAAAAAGGACATGTGTAAAGTGTTTTTGGGGCTCAACGAAAGCTCGAGAGTTGATCCAGTTCCTGACATTGAGTGATCCTAGACCAAGAGGTCAAGAAGACCCTAGGAGGGGGTGGGGGTCTGCATCAAGTGGTATCAAAGCCTGTTTTTGTCTGTAGACAGCAAGAAAGGGGAGAAAGAAATAGAGTATTGATGCTCTATGTGTGAAGATTATTTTCAAGTGTGTGGCAAAAAATAGAAAGCTAGGAGGGTTTCAAGAGAAATCTAGGGGTACTCACAGTTGCAAAGTAGGAAAAGAAGACAACCATATGGGTTGAAAGGAGAATAACTAGTTGTGTTCTTGAAAAAGAGGACATCCTATGGAGATATTGAGGTGATCAGTTAGAGTACAACATCCAGAGAGAAAGGTGTGCTCGGGAGATGGAGCGAGCGCAAGGTGTGCACCTACACTCAACATGAGTGTAAAAGCTCAGATAAGGTTTTAGCAGGTGAACTGTAGTATACCTAGGGAGGTACCCAATGGGAATGTGATTATGTACTATTAGTGGAAGTCATTTAATATATGAGAATGTGGTCATTCAATGTAAGGTGGACTAGGTCCACTATATTAATAAAGGCCCACTATGGTAGTTAAATGTAATAAATGTGAGAAGGTTCTCTAAAAGGTTCCTAGGAGATAGAGAGAGCTATATAAAGAAGTGTAAGCAATGTAATGAAACAAAGTGAAGAATATTGTAAATGTATCAAGCATTTCTTGAGGAGTGTTATCCTTCCTTAAGGTTTAATATATGGTGTTACCCTACCTCAAGGGTTTTGTCTACATTCTTGTCGTCATTGTTGTGGTGAATGTTTGGTGTTTATTGTTGGTTTATTGTAGATATTTATATTCATATCTATTCAGGTACTTTATAATTGGTATTAGAGCACTTTCCTTGGCTGAAAGTGTGGGGCAAATACTTTTACTTTTTGCAAATTTATTTTTTCGAAAAAAAAAAGGTCGAGACATTCCGAACAATTTATATAGGTTTTGGTGAAACAATTTCAAAAAATGGTTGTATATATGAGTTCCTCTCATAAAAAAACCCAAGTTAAAAAAAAAAATCATCTAAAATGGAGTCTGGGAAGTCAAGTTATTTGCATTTTAAAATCTGCAAATTTTCAGGGTTTTTTTTTCCACGGATGACTGCGTGATTTTTCTGATTTCTATAGCATATGAGGCTGAATTTTTCAAAAACAAATTGCATATCTGAGTTCCTCTCACAATTTCACCCAATTTCAAAAAATAAATCATCCAAATTGGAGCTTTGGAAGTGAATATATCGTTGATTTAAAATCAGTTATTTTTTGGGGGGTTTTCGTGACAACGGCGAGGCTGCAGAGTTCATAACTTTTCATAGGGTGCTCAGATTGTTGCCAGATCAGTGTCATTGGATAAATTATTTTAAGATATTTCTTTTCGTATATTTTATGTGGTGTTTCTAATGGTTATATCCTCTCAAACCCTTGAAGAAATTCTACAGATGACGGAATCATTCAAACCCCAATTGTATGACACATTGTATGGCACATTGCATGACAGATTGCATGACCTTGCAGACGGCCTCAAGGAAAGTTTTCGTAGTATTCAAGATTCATTGGATAATATGCAGGAGATATTTCTTATGGCGGAAATCAAGGATGAATATAATCAAGAAATATATGCTGATATGATTTTGAGGCCGGTTGTGATGATTGGTATATGGATAGTTGTCATTTCTGGGATGACAATCAATTCCATATTTTATTTGATGACTCTACTCCACATTTTGTATAGAACATCAATGTCACACATCAGGAGCTAGTTATGATTACCAGTGTCCATCCTGCATATTCTACAATGGTATTTTTCCTTCCTGATTCTGCTTTGATCCTCTCCCACTATGTGGATGGATATTCTTATTTGGATCCACATGATAGGTGTTAGTATTGGGAACATCATTTTCAATTTGTTATTGGGTGTCAATATCTTCCGTGTGGAGTTCACATGAGAAATTGGACATGGGGTCATGGTTTACAATGGCGGTTGGACTACTTCAGCATAGTGGCTTCCATTTCTCAATGGGACCCTGGTTCTCTAGTCTACTTCAGCACTATGGTCCACACTTATCCATGGGACCCTGGTATATGGTTGTACATCAAGCGTTGAGGACAATTCTTTCATAAGGGGGGTGGAATGTTAGGTAGCTAGAGAGGTAGTGGGGGGGGTAGAGGGCCCATAGTGATAATAGTGGAGGCCATTCAATGTAAGGTGGACTAGGTCCACTATATTATTAAATAAGGCTCACTATGGTAGTTAGATATAATAAATGTAAGAGGACTTATTAGAAGGTTCTACTTCTAGAATATTCCTCTTAGAATGTTCTTAAGTGATGCTAGAACTATATAAATGGGTTCAAGCAATGTAATGGGATATGAAGAGAAGTATTGTATTTTGGAGATGAAGCTCATTAGGAGGAAGCCCCCTCGAAGAGGTAAGTGAACAAGAGAGGATCCCTTCCATAATAGGATTAATTGTATGGTGTTGCCCTACCTCGAGGGTTTTGATAAAATAAAGTAGTGTTTTTATATATTGTTCCATATATCTTGTGTGGTTATTGTATTCATATATCTTTGGTACTATTGTGGTATTTTGTATTTAGGTCTTTGGAACATAATAAGGGAATCTTATAGATGTATAACCTTCTAAGAAGTCATCTTACATTTATTATATCCAACTACCCATTTATTATATCTAACTACCATAGTGGGCCTTATTTAATAATATAGTGGACCTAGTCCACCTTACATTGAATGGCCTCCATTATTATCATTATGGGCCCTCTGCCCCTCCCCCCTCCCCCATTACCTCTCTAGCTACTTAACAGAATCGCCTACTAGCAATGGGAATAGAATAAAAATATTATCTCGCCTTTTGTCAAAGTACCAGGGTTTAAGAGTAGCCCAAATTTATTTGATAAGGTGGTTAGATTTGAATCTATAAGTCTCGAAAACTTTTTTTATTTAAATTTTTAATAGGTTATTTAGAATATTTAAGTTGTATAAAATTTAGGCTATTTTTAAGGTAAAATAATTGTATTCTATAGAATTTGTGAGAATCACGTTTAGAAAAAATGGAAATTGGCGAATCATTTTTTTGAAAAAAGCATGGAAAATTAGCCCATGGGCAATATATAGCCCCTAAAATTTTTCATGTTCATCTCTTATTGGCTGTTTAGGTTTGAGTTGTTCCGCAACTTCTTTTAAGGTTAGCTCCACTTCATCGTTCTTAATGGTTGCATCCATGTTTATAACCTCTCTCTACCGATCCTTTGACTCTGTCGAAAATCCTTCACACTAGCTACCTCTTGTCATGCTTCCCTCTATTACTATACCTCCCTCCCTCAACCATGAGTTGGCCAACTCTTCTTTCCTTCACAACTTTCACAACTCAATCAATCTTACTTTGTTTCTACCTTCATTGTTGATCTCCTTCTATAATTGTCCACTCCTCACCCTCATTGTGTTCATCTAATTTATCCACAACCATTTTGTGATGGTTGACCTCCTAAAAACTATTTCATCATGTGCACTACTATATAACTCCCACCCCCCTCTATATAGTCTTCCTACATTATGTCACTTACGAACACCATCTCCAACTACTCCCCCTAGCACAGGGAAGTTACTCAGGCATGTCTATTGGACTAAATGCAAGCATTCCATCCTCTACTAGTAAGACCTTCAATGATAGGGAGATCTACCATATCAACCTACCCCTATCCCATTTCTTAAAATGGATTCCGCTTTAGAGGGATGACAATTTTCCGCATCAAACTCTATGATGTATCTGTCCAAAAGCTATATAACCTAAGATATTTTATAATCTACCCATTGTAATGCAACAAGGTTTGGAACAGTCCACCATATAGTTATGTTTCTTTGATGTTTATAGTATGGGACTTCAACAAGCCTTTTCAACCACTTAAAAAGGCTTATAGGGAACTCACACCAAAATACCTCATATTGGTCGTTGGAAGGACCATCATACAGTATAAACTCTCTACAGATTTGTGAATTACATTYACAGAAATCAACTTCCTACAACAGAGTCTTTCAATCTCTTCTCCCAATAGTTTTGAACCATGTACTTATATATTCTTCCACTAATCCTACAAGTATTTCCTTTATAAGAATGAGTCTGGGAAGTGGAACCAATTTTTGGTGCTTGATTGAGAGCAGGGTTCTCATAGGTTGCCAACAAAATCCTTGTTGAGTCTAGATGCACTGGCATTTTCAATCTTCCCAAAGGGAAGAAGGTCTCACTRGAAGMATAGCCAAGACTTTAAAGATGCAGAGAAAACACATTAGGATGAMTGCACCCTTATCCATATTCCCACCCTATCATTCATTCATACTATGCATGTAAAAATCATAACTAACTAGGAAAATTGAATAACATATTCACAACATAACAAAAGCATATAAGAACCATAAATTTTAAACAAGGAAGAAAACTAAGACAATTGTATTAAGACATTCATACATAAGGGAAATGTATTCAGAAAATTAATGGGGGGGATACTCTTTCATTCATGTATATTCTTTGGTTACAATAGACTCTATGATGTCTCTGTGGGACGAATCGAGGATAGAAAGAAATGCATATTAGCATTACATTATAGATTGGTTATGCAACTAGTTAACTGATCAATTGATTAACAAGAAATAATGACAATGATACACCATCCAACCAACATCCAACCCTTTTACCCTAGCCTCAAAAGGATTTTATACAATTTCCCATAAATATGTCAATCCAACTACCCAGGCCARCTCATAAATGGCATTTTACTGCTCATGGATAATTTTATCCAACCTAYGACATGCTCATTAACTTTAGTTCATCGTCATTCCTAGCTCCAAMTAACTTTAACTSTGCTCATTARTGCCTTTGATGTGTCCATGCACTTATCTTTATGCTAYGATTTTTGTGTTTYTCTATATTCTCCTACTTCTACAGCCTACCCAAAAATGAAGTGRACAACARTACTCAACTACCCGAACCTAGTCTATAGGGCATGCCTCGGTAGAACCAATAGMAACMTTAGTTGGATGRATGGATTTGTTATGAGGTGTGTAGTGAATCCCAAATAMTTTTCTATGATTCCAAACATTATTGATCTCTTTCCAACAATTGCTTATCTATTGGAGAAGGTTGTAAACAATGATTATAGATCCACTCTTCCACATTATATGAATATTTCATTCATAGTAAATGTAGAGAACCTAATATGATATGAGCCATCCATGCTCAATGAGGATAAAGAGGACCAATTCCTAAATTCAATAAAATATTTGGCACTAGATGCACAAGAAGAATGACTAGAGGACATAGTTCTACAAAAGAAGAAAAGAATGACCAAAAGGGGTCAACAAGAACTTTAATAGGTGGGATGGAAGGGTCAGTGACTAGCCAAAGGCAAATGGTACTCCAAGGGAAAATTTCAATAATTATTTCATCATATCCTTCAAAAATAAATATTTTAGAGACCAAAATCCTCCAAAAAATGGTGAGGAATGATCCAAAAAGAATTTTCATATTTACCATATAACTTTATTGATGAACTATAATTGGGAACATTAAATTTGGGACCTAGAAGGGAGGGTTTGGGTCAAACCCTAAAAATCACACTAACAAAGCATAATAATAAATTCTTTGTTTCAGAGTGAAAGAAGTGGAATTTTGGAATCTCATACACCAAGGAGTTGTTATCTTTTGGGGTTACTCCAAAAGTGTTTACACCACACCTAGGGGTGATTTAYRTGATGTTGAGTGCATGGTGTGTTTMCTACCTTGGTTGTATTATATTGGACATACACATTAGAAATAGCTTACTCGTGGATTGATATACTTCGACTTGATTCTTATTTGGCACACTTAGGAGGTTGGAGACCTATGTGTTATGGTTACATTATTCATGAAGCACACATGGAGGGATTGGTTTCTTTCTTGGGAGGATGATATATTTGGCAGAGCATTGGATTTTTAGGAGGAGGGTGTTGAGCCCTAAGTAGTATGGGATGACTTGAATGATTAGATGGAGGTTTTCTCTTGACTTAAGGATGTTTGGGTTGAGGAGTGTTCATGAAGGTGTGGTGGACCTAAAGGATCACATGGAAATGTTGGAGTACTAACCTTGGGACACTTGCTTAATAGACATGCATACCTTGGACTAGATTGACATGTGTCACTTAAAGTTGGAGCACTTCATGTGTGGATCTATCTAGTGATTAGTTACGTTGTTTGTTTGTGGACCTTGTATACTATATTATTGTTTTCCTCCCTCACCTATCATATAAATATAAAGGGAGGATAGATTCTTTTCATTCAAACATATTAATCACATACCTATATTATAAATGTGAAATATAGAGAAAAAGTCTCTTTCATATGTATTATTCTTTATTGTACTTTGCACTCTTGTCTTGAGCACTAGGGTTTTTGTGTTGAT
>JASDQU010378894.1:0-10524 GCA_032191745.1 Picea mariana | reverse complement strand
CATTTAGGAAAATCCAACAATAGCAAGCCCAAAACAAGATCCTTGAATTATGACATACAATGGTTGAAGTTGTAGTAAGGAATTACATGTACTTCTCGAGCTATGTGTTGCCAATGCTAGCAATAACAAGACTTGTAAAATTAATTACACAATAAATTATGCATTAATTTTAAGTTTACATTTGCACCTAAGTCATTGAATAAGTGTAAATTGATAATCCAATCTGCTTTCTTAACTTTTTTAGTTTGGGAAAGTGCACTACAAGTCTTATGATCGAGACCAACCAGATATAAACATTCAGTTTTGAATTCAATACACCATCCTTGGTTCAATAACAAGTTTTTCAATCCACTCCACCATAATATTGTCAAAATTACCTATTTATTATTTATTAAGTACATAGGCGAATAAACCAAAGCTATATTAAATATATTACTTATTAAATATATTACTTATTAAATACATAGACTAGGAAACCAAAACTATTACTGATTTATTAACTACTTATATATTACTTATTAAATAGATTAATTAAATATTTGTGAATAGAAATTCACTTGCAAGAACCACCCTCAGTCATTTATTTGCCTAGTTTTACAAGTCTTCATTGGAAACTTCCCCATGCTTTCATATTCACGCTAGCTAGCAGAGACAAAACATTGACAAACATTGGTGGCGGCATGCTATCAATGGCGATTTTGTTAAATTTAGAGCTGCTATTAAGTTCTTTTCAATTTACTAGACAATAATAGCATAAGTGGGATCATTGAAAGATACACAATCACAAGGTACACAACATTTATCCCAGGAAACCCTCATGGGGGAGAAAACCCAACAAAAAATTCTTTAATATAGATTTCCAATACAATGCCAAGATAATAAACCAAACACAAGAGAATATCCAACACTGAGAAATGCGCCTCTCTCTTCCTTCTTTCAGTAGCTAGAAATTGCAACTTCCTTCAAACTTGCGCACTAGATGAGTGACTTGAGTGAGTGAGCTAATGAGGCACCTTCCACTCTTATTTATACTGGTTGGAAGGTGCTAGGGTGGTGTCTCTTCATTGAGTAGAGCTGATTTCTTCACTTAGTGGCTAAAACCACTTTAATTAGGCATGGGGGTCAGCTTCTTAATTAACATCATATCATTAGGATTTGACCAATCCACAAAAGGGTATTTGGTCTTATACAAAGATTGACATGATCAATCCACAAAAGGGGATTGATATATAAGATAATAACTCAATAATAAGTAGAATATTGTTTGCAGTTACAATATTTCAACACTCCCCCTTAACAAGAAGGGTATTCTACAACATCATTAGGAGAGAGAGAGGTAAACAACATCAACAACATCTAGAACACTGATTGACATATCCATAAATCATCAAAAGTTTTTCTCATCATCAATAACATCATCATTCACATCATGGAGTTGGAGTATCATCATTCACAACATGGAGTTGGAATAACATCATCATCATCATTCACAACATGGAGCTGGAACCTAAAACATCAACATCAGTTAGCATAAAATCTATAACAACATCAACAACATCATCATCAACATGAGGTTGGACCAACAACATCATCACAACACGAGGCTGGAGAAACAACATCATCACATCATGAGGCTGGAGCAACAACATCATCACAGCACGAGGCTGGAGAAACAACATCATCACAACACAAGGTTGGAGCAACATCATCATCATCATCATAGGGAAACAAAATGAGGCAGGTGTAACAACATTTTGTGGTACTCTGAAAGTCCCTAGGGATCTTCCCAGGAATCATAATACTCCCTAGGATATAAAATCCTAACGGAGCTACCACGTGGTACTATGATAGACTGTCCTTACCGGACCTTCGCAATCTACCAAGGAATCATAAGATTCCCTAGGATTATAAAAATCCTAACAGAGCTACCACTATTGATCACAACTAGCATATACATGCACAAGTACTATGACAGACCGTCCTTACCAGACCTTCGAGATCTGTCCAGGGATTATCATTCCCCTAGGATATAATCCTAACTGAGCTACCCGTTGTTGGTCAGGATACCATAGTATCATCAACATCACTCCCCCTTTCAAGGGAGGTCCTTTCAGAATATTACCAAGCTTGTCTTGAAAGTGCTCAAACTTTGCATGAGATAAAGTGCTCAAATAGACCTGTCAACAAATTCCAAAGTCATATGGCTTCACAACTAGTGGAACATGCAACAATGTATTACTCTTCTGTTGTGTTGAGAGCAATATTGGATTGCTTCCTACTATGCCATGAATTCATGGCTAACCATAGACTGAAACAATATCCTGAAGTGCTCTTTCTGTCAGAAACACTTCCAGCCCAATCTGAATTGGTATAACCAGTTAGTCTGAAGTCATGATCTCCATTATAACAGAGACCAAAGTCCAACGTACCCTTAAGGTATATCATCACATGTTTTGCAACAACAAAGTGAACACGTCTAGGCTCTACCAAAAACTGAATCAAGGTGTTCACATCAAAACATACATCTAGCCTGGTATTTGTCAAATACATCAACGATCCAATGATCTGTTTGTACAGCATAACATCAACCAATTCTGATGAAGTATCAACCAAAAGCTTCAAATTTGTTTCCATGGGTGTGTTCATGGATTCACACTCCAACATATCAAACCTCTTCATTATTTCAACTGCATACTTCCCTTGGTTACGAAAGATCTTCTCTGGGATTTTCCTAACCTCAAGACCTAAGAAATAATGCATTAGGCCTAGGTCTTTCATCTCAAAATCTACAACGAGCTTCTTCTTACAATCAGTGATGAGCTTTTCTTCTCCAGTTAATAACAATTCATCCACATACAACAACAATATAACTGACTCATCATTCATAACCTTGAAGTAAAGGTTATAATCAACTTTAGTCTTGGTAAAACCTAAGCTTGTCAGGAAACCGTCAATCCTTCCATACCAAGATCCAGGAGCTTGCTTCAATCCGTACAGAGCCTTCTTCAACCTGCAAACTTGAGTCTTTTTGTCTTCAACTTCAAACCCTTGAGGTTGTTCTATATACACTTCTTCTTCAATAACACCATTTAGGAAGGTTGTTTTCACATCCATCTGGTGTAACTTCCACTTCATCTTGGCTGTAAGAGATATGATGGTTCTGATAGAAGTGTATTTGGATACAGGAGAAAACGTCTCTTCATAATCAATTCCTTCCTTTTGATAAAATCCATGAGCTACAAACCTTGCTTTATTTTTTTCAATACTTCCATCAGCAAGATGTTTTATCTTGTATAACCATTTGGAAGATACCACATCTTTTCTCTTCGGTTTGGGAACTGTTTCCCATACATCATTCTTTATAATTGATTGGTATTATTCTGTCATGGAATCTGACCATTCTTTCTTCTGAATGGCTTATTCAAAGAAAGTAGGCTCCTTTTCTATGATATCACACATCAAATCCATATAACTGGAGAATGGCTTACGTTTCTTGATTTTTTTCATGGTTCCTTCTGGGGCACCATACTTCTTTCCATATTGAATAAGTTCCCTTGCCCAAGTTGGATTTCCCTTTTGAGAGATTGTCATTTGGGGAGGTTCTTGATATTATATCATATCATGATCTTCTTGAATCTCATCATTAGGGGAAGTTGTGATTTCCCTCACTGGTTCTGCAACTCTGGGAGCTACAAGCTCTTCTTCACATACTTCTTCAAGCTAGAATCTCCTTGATTTATTGAGTGTTGCAACTTCATCAAAAGCTACATCTCTGTTTATGGTAACCTGGTATGTAAATTCTGAACAACTTAGAGACCTTATAGTATCCAACACATATTTCCTTCTTTCCTGAAGGGTCCATCTTGGTTCTCCTTTCCTTTAGAATGTGTACAAACAGTGGACAACCAAATATCTTTAGATGTCTTACTTCTGGCTTCTTTCTGGAGAACATTTCTTCAGGGGTTTTGAACCCAAGTGCACTATGGGATAATCTGTTTTGTACATATACTGTTGTTCTTTTTGCTTCTTCCCATAAGTGCATTGGAAGATCTTGGTCATGGATCATAGTCTTCACTTCTTCCATTATAGTTCTGTTCTTTCTTTCTGCTACACCATTTTGCTGAGGATTATAGGGAGTGGTGAGCTCCCTCTTAATCCCGACATCTCTGAAAAATATTACAAACTATTTTGAGGTGTATTATCCTCCATTATCTGACCTAAGTATCTTGATTTTTCTTCCATAGAGATTATATATCAAGGCTTTGAATTCCTTTAATTTTCCAAACACTTTATCTTTTGATTTCAAGAAGTAAACCCAAGTCTTGCGAGAATAGTCATCAATAAATGACACATAGTATACATACCCACTAAGAGAGGTTGATGGCATAAGGCCACATACATTTGAGTGGATGAGCTCCAAGACTCCTTCTGCTTTACTGTTGCTCTTTGGGAAAGGATTCTTTATGTTCTTTCCTTGTGCACATCCCTTGCACATGCCTTCATGGTCAACTTTGAAATCTAGTAGATCAGTAACTTCTTTTTTTACATATGGTAAGGATTTGTCGTTAATGTGAGCTAGTATTCTATGCCAAAGTTCACATGGACTTCAAGTAGAGTGAGTCAAAGTTGCATCTGAGTGACCTTTTAACTTATGCAAGCCACCTTCTTATGTTCCAATAACAATTGCATCTTCTATGGTTTTTCCTTTAGGCCACATAAGGACTTAACCATCTATGAATGCAACCCTGAAACCTTTATTATCTAAAGTTGAGATAGAAATCAAATTCTTTGTCAAACCTGGTACATATAGTACATCGTTCATCTTCATTGGGGTCCCTGACTCAAGTTTGAAGGTGGACTCTCCCACTCCTTTTCTAGGGTACTGATAATCATCTCCAAGTGTAACTTTCTAGGGAAAGTTCTTTTATGTAAGGCTAGAGAGAATGTCTCTCTGACTTGTCATGTGCTTAGAAGCACCACTATCTATGAGCCAAGTATCCTCTTCAGGTGACACTAATCCTGAGAGGGAAGAGAATAAGACACAGTCTTCAATATTTTCTTTAATCATCTTTGTGGGTGGCTCATGATCTTCAACTACATGGGGATGGTGTCTTTTTTTATTTCTCGTCTTGTATTCTTCTCTTATAGCTGGACAATTCTTAGCAATATGTCCCATCTTTTCACAATGATAACATTGATAAGAGGAGAAATCCTTTTCTCTTCTTTGACCTTTCTGAAACTTCTGGAATCTCCTTGGAGGGTGAGATTATTTATGTGGGTGGGTCTCCTTATTTAAGTGAGACCTTATCTTTCTTCTTTTAGTATGAAAAGCTATGGCTTGATCTTCATCCCTTAAAAGAATTGCTTCTTGGTTAGCTACTCCTGCTTCTTCTTGAACACATTCTTCCCATAGACTGTCAAATTGGAGTTTCTCCTTTCTTGCACAAATAGTTTGGATGAAGGCATCCCAAGGTCTTGTGAGACCATTAAGAGTTGTCATTATGATTTCATATTCATTTAGGTTGTCTCCAATTTATTCTAGATATTCCTTGAATTGAGAAACCCTAGAGAAATAGTCATGACCAGTTTCTCATTTCTGCATCTTTGTATTCTTGAGTTGGGTTCTCAAGTTCATATTCCGGTTAATGTTCCTTACTTCATACATTATGGTTAGGGAATCAAACATTTATTTTGGAGTATTCTTAGAGGACACTTGAGGGATCAAATGGTCTTTAATAGAGTCTGCAATGATTCTTTTGGCCCTGACCATATCCTTCTGGTACTTTTCTTTAGATGTAGCATTTGCAGGTTCTGGTACATTTTCCTTGATGAATCTTGCAAGGTCATTCTCTTCAAGAATTAGTGCAATCCTATACTTCCATGAAATAAATTTATCCACACCTTCTGACTTGTCAACAAGCTTGGTGCTTGCACACATCTTGACCTAGAGCTAGGAAAATGACCAAAAAATAAAAGTTCTCATAAATTAAATCTGAACTTACCAGGAGGTGCGCTTGGTTGAGACAAGTAGCCTAATGCAGTCTGTTTTCTGAAAATCCAAATTTTACCGCTTGAAACTAGACCTGTGTAAATATGGACTGATACTTCTAGTACTAGTTTTGGTTTCTTGATTTTCTGGTTTTCTAGTACCAGTGAAAAATAGGGTTTCACTTTTTGGAGGCTCTAACCACTGAAAAGGTGTGCTCAAGATGCCAATGAGTTCTCTAGGCTAGGGTGCACTTCCCTAGATAGTTTTAGGCTGAAATTGTCTTCCAATAAAAATATCTAATTTTCTTGTACGACAACAATGACGTTTTTGGTAACCCAGTGAAAGGTGCTCTATTCAGTCAAGCTATAATACCATGTTAAATTTAGAGCTATTATTAAGTTCTTTTCAATTTACTAGACAATAATAGCATAAGCAAGATCACTGAAAGATACACAATCACAAGGTACACAATATTTATCCCGGGAAACTCTCATGGGGGATAAAACCCAACAAAAAATTCCTTAATATAGATTTCCAATACAATGCCAAGATAATAAACCAAACACAAGAGAATATCCAACACTGAGCAATGTGCCTCTCTCTTCCTTCTTTTGACAACTGACAACTGCACAACAACCTTCAAACTTGCGCACTAGATGAGTGACTTGAGTGAGTGAGCTAATGAGGCACCTTCCACTCCTATTTATACTCGTTGGAAGGCACTAGGGTGGTGTCTCTTCATTAAGAAGGGCCGACTTCTTCACTTAGTGGCTAAAACCACTTTAATTAGGCCTGGGGGGTGAATTCATAATTAGCAACATATAATTAGGGTTTGACCAATCCACAAAAGGGGATTTGGTATTATACAAAGCCTGACATGATCAATCCACAAAAGGGGATTGATCTATAAGATAATAACTCAATAATAAGTAGAATTTTCTTTGCAGTTACAATATTTCAAAAGCTTTAACTCTCCCACTTGCAAACATGTACCAACAGTCTTTACATGCGTAATGTTAGTTGACGATAACGTACCTACCTGAAACACAATCAATTCAATGGTGCTTTAACTCTCCTGCTCGCAAACATGTACCAAAATATTTACATGTGTAATGTCAACTGACAATAACGTACCTACCTGAAACACAATTAATTCAACCTCCTACACTGCACGTGACATGGATTAAATGTATTAATGAAAATCTACAAATGGCATTTTCTTGTTTCTTTTATTTATTTTTTAATTATTATTTTTAAACAGACACCTCCAGCTAGGGATTATTAGTCCCATCAACGTTCTCAACCAATAAAATATTCAGAATTTCTTAATATCAAAATTTTAAATATGTATTTCTTTTGAAAAAAATCATTTTAATAATAAAAATTCTAAAACTTTAGCCAACTTTATAAAAAATTGACATAAAAATAATAGAGTCAATTGAGTTTGACTGAAAATCAATCACTATATTCCCTTCTTTGGCAGGGACTAATAAGGTTAGTGATCCAAAATTGGATCCAAGGGCTAAAATGGGTCTAGGAAGGCCTAAAAATCAAAGTTCTTAGAATATCTTCAAAACGGATGTGTGCATAGGCCTCATCGATACGAACCCAACGCAACTTGAACAGGCTCAAAAAGACGTCGTATGTGGAAGATATCGTGGTTTGTTCATTTCATCAAACATGCAAAAAAATGTCGATTATACAGTCCGCACAATGATGATGTGGAAGTTGACTGTATAGGTCATATGGTTGTACATTGAAATGGAGGGTACAGTGGATGATGATGTGGCAGGTACAGTGGATGATTATTGGGAAGACATGTAAGTTGGCAGGTGGTCGAATCATGTGTTGGCACATGGAAGTTAGTGGGCAAGTGGTATGGTGCCACGTGGCCCAGTCCTGGGCTTCCATGTTGCACCCCTCCATTGGTCATATTTTGTGGCAAAAGTTTATGGGTTCAACAGGAATCGAACCCGTGACCTTCGGTCCGGGCAAGAGCTTTGACAAGGCCGGGCTACCAGCCCGGCCAGGGTGGGACTTAACCTATATGGGTGCATTGTATTATTTAAAGTGTGTGGTGTGTGTTAGGCGTGGAGTAAAGGGTCGGGGCTAGGCCCCAGCCCACAATCGTTTGCACACCATACAACCTTGTCTATTCTCCTTTGGCACGATTATTACATATGCTCCAACCCGTTACCATAGCCTCCACCTCTGGCGCTTTACACATGACCATGGCATATGACCCATGGATCCTACTTTGACGTTTGGCGTGAAGGTTTAGGGGTTAGACCTGGTTAGCTGGGCTAGCCTGTCGACCAAGGGCGTAACCAGAGGCTCATGACCAGGGGGATAAACAACCCATAAGCGCATGGAGCTCAAAGCTATGGCCATATGGAGGCTAAGGACCAATGCACCAGTTCAAGGCCACATGGAGGGAGCCCACATGACTAGGAGTGCAGAGGAAGGGGGTTGCGCCCTATTATTTGGCCAAAAGTGGGTATTTTTACCATATAATAAAGATTTTATTGATTTTTTTAGCAGTTTTGATGGATTTAGTCCATTTTTTGAGGATCTTGGGCCCTTTTTGAGGCCAAATCTTGGGGGGATGTAATGTCCCCACTTTGGGACATCATCATAGGGCAGAGACTTATGATGACCAGAGTAGCCAGATGGATGTTATAGCAAGTACAGGGGTATTTGAGAGGCATTGTGAGGTCCAGTTGGCATTTATCATCATATTCCATCATTATGAGCCATTCTGCACAGGTTGGATTTGGTTTCATTCCATTCCGACGATTTCCATGATTTTGACTATTTTGAGCTATAAGTTAATTAAAATCATTGAAGAGGGCATTTGGGGCACATTACTTGGAGGAACCTCTTAGTGTAATAGCTCATTGGAATCGGGAGGAGAAGAACTACAGGATGGGATGTCTAGAAGTGACTTTCAGTGGCTAGGGAAGCCACAAGGAGAGAAGGAGATTTTTAGAGGTAAAAAGGTTAATTAATTAATTAAAGTGATTTAATTAATTAATTAAATATTAATAAAATGGAAGTCACTTTGGAGGGACAAGGTGAGACAAAAAGTATAAAAGGAAGGCAAGGGTCTCTACTCATGATTCATGTATGATCTTATTTTGATTTCTGGCTTCTAGCTAGTGAGCCCAATATTGGGGGTTTTGAGGGTTTTGACATAGTAAACCCTAGAGGATGATTCGGTGGTGAAAGATTCCACCTATCTTGTCCCAAGCTTGGTCTTGGAGATGCAATACTCTCCCACACCATTCTAGTTCTAGATCTACTCAGTTGCAGGAGGATTCTACATCAGTTTCATGTGCAGATAGAGAGAGGGCGCACTAGTTGAGGGATTCCAGCAAGAGGGGCACACCATCTTTGGAGAGAGATTCATTGTAGGAGATTGGCAGGGCCGTTGAGGATTCTATCACTTGGGTTTTCATTGCAGGGCCTTGGACATCAGATATAGTGCTTTCTGAGATAGTTTTATGGCTTAGATTATTTCTTGAGCAGTGGGGCGAATTGAAGAGAAGGAGGGCGTTTTTGAGATCCAGATTTAGTCTGTTTGGAGGGGTTACACTTCAGATCTGACCCTAAGAATTTACCTAGTGAATTGCAGTGTCCAGATCTATATTTTTGGAGAGTTTCAGAGCATTTGGAGGCCTCCTTCAACAAGGCCTAATTATCTAGGGTTTCAGTCATCTAGTGGGGCACACCATTTAGTGGGGGATTTCAGATCTACATAGGTTGAGAGGGATCTTGGAGATTCGGTCACCTGGGTTGTTCTTACCATCACCTGATCTATCAGTTGGCATATTTATTAGGGTGATTGGACACTTTTTGCAGCAAGGCCGAATTATCTAGGGTTTCAATCATCCAGGGGGGCACACCATTCAGTTGGGGAATTCAGATCTACAGAGATTGAGAGGGATCTTGGAGATTCGGTCACCTGGGTTGTTCTTACCATCACCCGATCTATTAGTTGGCATATTTATTAGGGTGATTGGACACTTTTGGCAACAGGGCTGAGTTATTGAGGGTTTCATCCTTCTATTGGAGCGTGGCATTCTTTAGCTGGAGAGTTTGGCATTCAGATCTACTTGTATTGATCTTCATTTCTCATTCAGCCTTTGGAGGCATCTTTTGTATTAGCGAGAGCATTTTGTAGAAGCTCTTATCTATTGTCTATCTTCTTGGCCATCTGTTGAGCATTCCAGATCGACATCTTCATTGTAGCAGGTTTCTCTATCTTATGAATAAAGAAGAATTGAGAGGTTTTGGCTTGTCTATCTTATTGCATATGGTTGAGGTATGTTCCATGGTTATCTCTTTCTTTTATTTGTTGCATACACACATATAAACACATCTAAAAGGTAGATCAACAAAGTGTTTGACGAAATACCTCACTCAGGAAAAGTTTTAAAAAGACACCAAAACAATGATGATCCTTGCATAATGGCTTGGGATCATTACAGTGGTATCAGAGCTTAGATTCCTGCCAACCAGTGGGGATTAGCAAA